>RCUC01132008.1:0-56032 GCA_003697995.1 Taxidea taxus jeffersonii | reverse complement strand
TCCTGCTTCTCCCTCTCTCACTGCCTGCCTCTCTGCCTACTTGTGATCTCTCTGTCAAATAAATAAATAAATAAATAAATAAACAAATAAATAAATCTTTAAAAATTTTTTAAATTAAATACTGCTACATATTGGTAGATATGTGTACTCACTACTCTTTTGAATTATTTCTACCACCACATAGGAAACTCAAGCTTGATGGTACCATTGTGAAAACAGACAAGATTTCACTGCTTTTCCATCGTGTATAATCATTACAAATCACTGAAATTCCATGACTTTGTTGCATACTGAAACTTCACCCAAATTACCTCAGAAACATTTTTTTAAAAATACTTCCCCCCTCCCTTGCCAATATTTTCCTTTTCATATTGTCAGTTATTGCAAAAATGTTCATAAAGTAAATGCTCAGTGTTCAGGAGAAGTTCAGTACCCAGGGTAGGTGGCTGGGAGGTGCGGTGTGAGCCAGCCAGGCTCTGAATTAAACTGGAGCCTGAAGCCAACTAGAGGACCAATTCCAGCACAGATCAGAGTTCAACACCAGAACCAAAGTGAGAAATCAGAAGTGACCAATGGAAATACATCCAGATGCTACAGGGATAGCGAACAAGATTTGACTCTTTATCTGCAAAGTTTGCTTTTAGAAAATCTTTCTCAGGTACTCTTCATCTCTGTCAGGTCTTAAAACTAGCCCTTGGAGGAAGAGCACTGCTCTAACACAGTATCTTTGGGGCTCATCTTCAAGGAAAAAATGTAGAATGATGTTATGGGGTGGCTATTTGTACAAAATATATTAGTGAAAAATATTTAAAATGACTGTGGGAAAGGAATTTGATGCTTAAAGCAAAAAAGTGTTACAGAAAAGACAAAAATGGAGATGGGAAGATATGACTTAACCTCTATTTTTCTTCACCAGAATCACTGGAATGAAAGTAAAGGATTTTTGTTTTATTTTAAACATAAGCTTACAGGACAAAGAGAATGGAGGAGGAAACAGCAGCATCTTGGAAGCTGTGCCTGTGAAGGTGAGGCGGAGGGTGCTTGCTGCTCTGCATGACGCCATGCTCTCTGTTCTACACTGTTCTACAGGTGTTCCAGAACACCTGGTGCTGTATCCTAGTTTATGGGGCTCTAACCCAGACCTTGAAACTCACTCTAGTCATGTAACAAGAATCATGAAACAATGCCTCCCAATTTCTAAGGGAAAATTATTCCCTATCTACAGTTCTATATCCAACCAAGTTATCAATTAAGCGTGAAGGTAGAATAAAGACAGACTTCGGCAGGTACCCACTCATGGTATCAAAACTGCTCATCAGCAGTCTTATTCGACAGTCATCCTTTCCCAGGAGACATTCCCCCTTTTCAGGAATTTTCTGAAAACTATGCCCTACCAAACAGAGAAAGACATGGGTTCCTAGAAACAGGGGCTCTCCAGGAATAGTTGTGAAGGGTGCGTCCCAGAGACACCTGTGCAGCACATCTGGTGAGCAACTGGTCCAGACTGGAGGTGGACAGAGGCTCTAAAAGGGATTTCTTCAATAAGAATTTTTTTGGGGGGCAGGGAGGGGCAGAGGGAGAAGAAAAGAATCTTAAGCAGATGCTATGCCCTGTGTGGCGCCCAATGCAGGGTTCCATCTTGCCACCCTGAGATCATGATCTGAACCAAAATCAAGAGTCAGTTGCTTAACTGACTGAGCCACTTAGGCGCCCCAAAAGACAATTTTAAAATTCAGGAATATTCAGTAAGGAAAGGAAAAGGAATCCTAGTGCATGACAGGAGGAGCTGTGATTAGCATTTACATTGTTAATAATAAAAGCGAATACTAATACAACCAAAGCAAAAATGGAACAGTATGGAAGATGGAGAAAGGGAAGTGTGTGGAGAGGGGGAGTGAGGTGAAAGAAAGCTCTTCCATGATGGAAATTCAAAAAACAATGCCTAGAACTGAAAACTAGTAAGGGACAACACAAGCATGTTATTGGGACATATAAAGATAAATACAAAAGAATCAGTTAAAATACTTAAGGCTGGTTGTCTTTGTGATATATAAGATAGGGGGAGGCTATTGTTTTCAAGTAAGGTTTATAGAGCTATTTATCATTTAAGATATGTAGGTATAATTTTACTAAAAATTGACTAAATTGACAATAATGGGAGTCCTTGAATTTATTACTGTAAAATCAACCAACATGTCAATGTGTGCTTACATTAGAAATAAAACTGAAAAAGTGGGGTGAAAAAAATCCTGACACTGTTTGATTAGGCCCTTGGGACATTCTTAACTAGTATTTAAGAAATCATTTCACTTCCTAGATTCTCCTACTTCGAGATCTGGAGAGAGTATGCTACACAGATGAGATCTGAGTTCCTTTGAAATTTGAGTCTATTTAAATGTAGTTCATGAACACAGTGAATATATTTATGGACCAACTTCTACATACGTTAATGTAGGATGCTCCATTTTATTTTATTTTTTTTTAAAGATTTTATTTATTTATTTGACAGAGATCACAAGTAGACAGAGAGGCAGGCAGAGAGAGAGAGAGAGAGAGGAGGAGGAAGCAGGCTCCCTGCTGAGCAGAGAGCCCGATGCGGGACTCTATCCCAAGACCCTGAGATCATGACTTGAGCCCAAGGCAGAGGCTTAACCCACTGAGCCACCCAGGCGCCCAGGATGCTCCAGTTTAAATGGGCCTCTTTTTCAACTGGTAATTACTAATGGAGCTTATTTTACTTGGGGACAGGATATTTAAAAAATCAGCCTAAATGATAGAAAAGTTCTGTACAGTATTAAACAGATCCATTGGATTTTTAATGGTCAGCAGTAATTGCACTAAAAATATCAATAACTCTAGGGGCACCTGGCTGGCTCAGTGGGTGGAGCATGTAACTCTTGATGTCAGGGTCATAAGTTCAAGCCCCACATTGGGTGTGGAGCCTACTTTAAAAAAAAAAAAAAAGAGGAATTTAAAAAAATTTTTTTCAATGACTTTAAGATATATGACAAATATTGATACAAGAAAGGAGAGGCCTACTGGTCAACCAATAAGAGAAAATTTGATCATGCTGAGCAGTGTGCTCTATCCTTGCAAAAGGAACCACAGCATGTATGCCAACTGAGGCCATGTAGCAGGTATGTCACTTTTCTATGCTAGGAGACAATTATAATAGACTCAATTATCTGCTTCCGAGGGAAGCATGTCAGGTTGGTTCTGTACGACATCCACCTATGACCAAATCCCACCCTACAAGTGAACTTTTGGTTGATTGATAACTAGCCCAGCTAGGTATAACTCTGTAGATATTCCACTACCTTTCAGAAACAGGTGGAAAAAGTTATTGCAGGTTGAGGGTCTTTATTTTTTAAAAAATATTTTATTTGACAGACAGAGATCACAAGTAGGCAGAGAGGCAGGCAGAGAGAGAGGAGAAAGCAGGCTCTCTACTCTCCCTACTCCCTACTCTCCCTACTCTCTCCCAAGTAGGCAGAGAGCCCGATGTGGGGCTCAACCCCAGGACCCTGGGATCATGACCCCAGCCGAAGGCAGAGGCTTAACCCACTGAGCCACCCAGGGGCCCCAGGTTGAGGGTCTTTAAAAAAATGGTCTGGCTGATTCATATGGATCAGTAATCTGAAAAATGAACAAACAAAACCAAGCAGAAGCTATACGTTATAACAATTTTCCCTCTAAATTAAAACTGGAGAAGTAAGATCGAAAACTGCTTTTGATTTATTCACCCTATAGCTAAGTTCTTTAAAAGATTTGAAGATGATACAGTGGGATTTGTCATCTTTAAATTCTGGTTCCTGGCCATAAAAATGGCCTCAGGTGTCAAGGCTATACTAGATGAAATGGTCCTTCCATCTGTCCTTCCAAGGCATGTGTAGTAAAACCCACACTTCCACTTACTTGATGACTTCTGTCAGTGGCTTACAGCTGGGGGTGACTTTACCCTCTAAGGAACACTTGGTTGGCTTCTGGATGGGGAGTTGCTACTGACATCTAGTGGGGGGAGACCAGGGCTGCAGCTAAATGTTCTACAATGCAGGGGACAAGCCCTCACAGCAAAGTGTTATCTGGTTCAAAATGCCAACAGAATCAAGGTTTGGGAAACCTTCATCTACATGAATTTTCTGGTGTTCAAAAAAACGAAAGACAAAAATCTAGCAAAGCTAGTACAACCGTTCTAAAATATCAGTAAAGGGAGCGCCTGGGTGGCTCAGTGGGTTAAGCCTCTGCCTGTGGCTCAGGTCATGATCTCAGGGTCCTGGGATCAAGCCCCGAGTTGGGAACTCTCTGCTCAGCAGGGAGACTGCTTCCCCCCTTTCTCTCTGCCCACCTCTGCCTACTTGTGATCTCTCTCTCTGTCAAATAAATAAATAAAATCTTAAAAAAATATTTTAAAAATATCAGCAAAGGGTTTTCTGGTACATTGTTCAGGTAGGATTTTGAATAATGCACAGCTTTAAACTTGTGCTTAAAGGTAAAGTACCTGGTCAGCTCTGGAAAATAAAGATTATGCATTCAGTCTGCTGTTGAACAAATTCCTTAAACTTCTCAAAATTCAATGTTATGACTTTTGGCAGGGAAAACTTAATATCATCTATTTTAAAAATTGTCCAAAGCAAATTACACTGTTTCCATTGGGGGTGGAGAGCCTAGCCCAGTGTTTAGCATGTAGGTGCTCAGGAGATGAATAAATGGTAACATACATCTACATGGTGGTCTGAGATAAGAGGCCTAAGTTCCAGAATCAGTAAGTTATCAAGGTGGCCTGAGCTATAACTAAGAATCCCTTCTTAGGGTAGAGGAGGAGGCAGCCATCCATAATCCAAGTTAGGACTTCCTTCACTATGTTAGCACAACAGCCACAGTGTAACTGGTAGACCAGTCTGCTCAATCACAGAGAAGTTAGAAAACCCACATCGATTCTGGTCCAGGAAGCCTTCTCAGTTAGCCAGAACTGGGTCACCCAGGTTAGAGCAGCTAGTTACCTTTTCTCAATAGGAAAAGTATCACAGGCTAAGGAGAATGAAGAAATTTGGCAAAGGGTAATAAAGTAAATGAAACAGACTGGCTCTAAGTCTCTCTTAGAAGCTGGCATAATCATAGCTCTCTGGGAAATGGTCCTGAGAGGCTTGGCCCTTAAAACAGTGCTGGTCTGGCAATAAGCATGAATGTTCTTTCACAACATGGGTATGCTGTGCCCGTGAAAGCAAATGTAGCAAGGATGTGTAAGGAAAGAAAAAATTTCCCTTCTTCCCTTCTAGATTCTTTGGCTGGCCTAAGAATTAAATTGATGTAAGACAAATGAACAGGAGAAAAACAAATTTAATTCCGTACAAACAGGAGGGCACAGACATAGGAGACTCAAAGGAGTGACCCAGCAGGAAGCTTTTATACCTTTCAAAAAACAAAGAAACAATGATTTGTGAAGAACTGGCAAAGGGGTTTGGGCTTGGGGTAGCAAATTAATGAAGAAGTGACAAAGTGGTGTACACAGCCTTCTCAGTCCTGAGTCCCCTCTCTGGGGTGTTGAGGGTGCTTTTACCCTCCGGGTGCAGGGAGGGTCCCCTTCACACACGGAATTTATTTCCTGCTTTTTGGGGGGACAAAGGAGTGTCCTTCTTGTAATGGATATATCTTAAGTAATTTTAATTCAACGTAATCCATATGCCAACGTAATCCGTATTTGGAGTGGCATATTTTGTTCCTCTTCAGACCCATCTTTGAAACTGCAAGAAGCTTCATAATCCAGAAGCTGAGTTGGTAGATTGTTTTACTATTTCATGGAATTAATCTCTAAGTCTTGAAAATAGTTCAGTTCAGTTAAACAGTTGTGTCTCTCGTTTTAGGAGGCGGTGATGTAACTGGGCTCCCCACATAAGGCCTATATTGTGCAAGAAATTTTTAATAAGGCATTTCTATGGAAACAAAAGAAAAACACAGGTTACCGATTAGAACAAATTATAAACCAGCTTCTGAGCCCAGGGGCAGCCAGTCAAGAAAATTTCTAGAAGTCAGGGTCAAAGCATCTTCTGTAGTTTGAGCGTCTCTGATAACATCACCAGGTATTCAGGTAAACTTTTTGAATGGCACACACAGCAGCAGGCATGAAGACGGTCTAAACATGAGTTACTGTAGCCATTTCTCTGACGTTTATATCAAGTTATTCACCTGCAGTTTTGCCAGGCTTTTGGGGAAAGGGCAGATTTTGTTCTTCACGATTCCAAGTCAAAAGTGGGAGAAAATTGGAAAGGTTAGTTTGGATAGCTAGAGCCAAATATCGGAAGAGACTAGAATTCAGGATCCAGTGGATCTTTCCATCTTAGAGTTGGAAAACAAAACCTCAAACTAATTAACAGCACTAGAACCTGATATTTATATAGTGTATTACTGAAACATAATTTTTCTATCAAAGATAATCACAGTAAGACTAATTCATTTGCAAATTAAATATAATTTCAATACATTTGGCCAATTTACATAAGTGTAGCAAGAATAACAATTGATGAGATAGGCTCTTCTAAATCTGGTTTGGTGGAATTTTTCATAAGGAATCTCAGAAGGAGCTTTTTTTTTTTTTTCCCCCAGATGGAACTATTAAAAGCCTCTCAAGACTAGGAAGCCAAGCCCAGGACTTGCCATTAGACTTCACCTGCAATACCTATAAATCTGGGTGAATTCCTCTTTTCTCAAGGTCCCCAAAACATCCTGAGGTTTCTGAGCCTGCCAGGAAGTGACATTCTTCACTCACCTAATAAGCTGCTAGGAACCCTGTAAGCAATGTACTAGACCTCTTTCTCCAAGGGGCTTTATTGTTTATTGGCTTTATAAAGTCAACCTGAGTTTCTTAAAGTTGTCTGGTCATATCTGAGTCTATGTGTATCTCTCATATATGACTTTCCAGTCAAAGCCTTAGTAACGTAACCAATGTTTCCACATATCCTATTATAAGAATAGATTCTTGGGTGCCTGGGTGGCTCAGTGGGTTAATAAGCCTCTGCCTTCGGATCAGGTCATGATCTGAAGGTCCTGGGATCAAGTCCCACATCAGACTCTCTGCTCCGCAGGGAGTCGGCTTCCTCCTCTCTCTCTCTCTCTCTCTCTCTCTCTCTCTGCCTGCCTCTCTGCCTACTTGTGATCTCTGTCAAATAAACAAATCTTTAAAAAGAAAAAGAATAGATTCTTAATGAACTTATGTAAATAACTGTATTTCCATAAAAGTAAGAATACTAACAGTTTTTAAATGCTGGAGGCATGAGGCGGGGAGAAAAAGTAATTGTTTCAATTCTGCTTATAAAGGAATAAACAAATTGGTGTATATCATAGGTAATTTAAGAGAAAAGAGAAGTTTTCCTGAAATCTGGAAAAACCAAATGCTAAAACAAAACAAAACAAAACAGGAATGACCAAACAAGAAAGTCATAAACAATTATGATCATCTTCCTCAGTTCATTCAGTCCCATGTAATTAATATTTACTCTGTTCGAATCGTTTTTCTTTTAGTTCTGGAAATTCTTACCCAGATCAGCTGGATGCTCTGAAAGTTATCAGAAACCTGTATCCTACAGTACTTGTTAGAGTCCATTCATGAATTTCCTTGAAGATGAAGTACTTTCGCAGGAAAACTTTTACAAAACCATCCGAGTGAAACAGTAACTGTCTGTAAATGATAAAAGACTTAAAACTGGCCATAAAGATCTACTAGAGTTCATTACAATGCAATTGACAAGAAAATCTGATTATATCTGGGACATACAACATTTTAAGATAATAACTAGAATTAAGAGTGATAACATCATCTTGGACATCTGATTTCTAGGAATTTCATATAATATCTGGAACACTTAAAACAGATAACCATACAAACACAACATAAAGAAAGCTTGGTATTTCTTATTTGACAACACTTCCCATGTAATTTAGCATATCACATAAACCAATTCATTTAGCATCTCTCTTTTATAAAGAAAGAAAACAAATATTTTGAGATATTCCAGGGACCCTCTGGAAAACTCCAACTTAATTTCCTCATAAAAAATTTTTATTTAAAAAAAATTTAGAAATTGATACTGAAAAGTGTGTTAAAAATATAAAAAAGTTGGGACACTTGACTAAACAGGACCACAGAAAATTTGGAATAATACTTAATTATCTATTTAACTAAGTAACAAAGATTTTAAAGGCAAATACAAAAGGTTACATTGTTTTAAGGAAAATTCAGCTCTTAATGTTAACACTCAGTTAAGTAATCAAAGATCTGATAAAAACAATATGAAGCACAGGAAATTACTTAAGTAAAACATAACATCTTTGCTTTCCAGGCAGACTATTTAAAAGGTAAAGAAAACCATTCATACTATCTTATCAAGAGCAGATTAACAGTCTGAGAAAATTTTGTCCTTTTAGCAAATGAAAGAAAATTACATTAGCAAGCTATTAAAACAAAAAAGCAGTTTATTATTTTTAAAAAACCTTATAACAATTCAATTTTTAGCCAACGTTGACTACAAAAGGTAAATTTTTCTTTTTCTTTCTTTTTCATAATTTTTTTCTTTCTTTCCTTTTTTCCTTCCTTCTTTCCTCTTTTCTCCCTCCCTTTCTTCCTTCCTTCCACCTTTTTCTTTCCCCAAACTTCTATTTCCTTAGTTTGTCTTTTATTTTTCTCTTTTCCATTCTGTAATGACCATTCTGAAATAATCAGCTTTACTTTAGGGCAAAATTTACTTTCTTTTCCCTTAGCTAAAATATATCTCCATATCTCATACCTTTCCTTAACTAAAAACACATCCTGATTTCCTTGCAATACAGAGTTGTTTTTATTATTTCTAGTAGTTTTAATTACATATATTAGAAGCTTCCTGCAGTTGCATTCACAAGGTGGTTCTCAACCTCCAAGGTCATCAAAAGTGTCTGGAGATCTGTGAAAACACACATTGCTGGGCCCCATGCCCAGTTTCTGATTCAACAGATCTTAGTGGACTTAACAATTTGCATCTCTAACGAGTCCCCAGGTGGTGCTAAATGTTGCTGGTCTAGGGACCCCACTCTGAGACTGAGTCTCTATTACCTGGTTACATGCTTCTGTCTTCCACTAGACTGTGAGCTTCTTCTTACATGTCTCATCTCCAGGGTCTAGCCAGTGTCCAGCAGTCGTTCAGTCAATCAACAAATACTTATTGAATGCCTATTATGTGCCAGGCACTATCATAGGCACTGGATTCATCAGCTTAAAAATTTATATATTTATATATATATAAAAATTATATACATACAGATATGTATATAAATATGAATGTGTGCATATATATGTGTGTATATGTGTGTATGTACATTCCTGCCCTCATTGAGCTTTTCCCTGGTACTACACAGGAATTTCTCAATAAATGTTGAAAACTGACCAGTTGTAAAGAAGGAAACATGGCATTTTCATGAAAATTTTCATAGCGTATGGAAATATCAATTTTCCCAGTTCCTAATCCTAGTTTTCCCCATTTTGTATTTTCCCATTTTGTGTTTCCCCCTTCTGATATCCCTTCAATGTCCAACACATAAATCCATAAACCTGACAGTATACCAGGCTTTTCAGTCTTAAGAAATATTTGCTGATTGGTTTATAAAACATTTGATGTGGATGACATATTAGTAAAAAACAACAATTCTAACATGAATTCAAGCTTGTATAAATTATATATTGAAGCAACTGGGAGGATGTGAGCAAATCTCAGTATTTTCATATTGATAAATATTTTAGAATACTTAACTACTAGTTTTCAAATTAGCCTTAGTTATCTCTAAGGATATCTTTCCTCCCCTCTCAATATTTATGGCAGTTCTCAACTGCCTGGTTTGTGGACTTAGAACTCCCAGTGGACCCAAGCCGGCTGCGGTACAAACAGGGACATCAGGCAGCATTTGGAATGTCCTGTGTACAATTCTGAGAAACAGGTAGGAGGCCTTGTGAGGTCATGTGGTGCTGTGGAGAGGTTGGGGACAACAGCAGAGGCAAATCTCATGATCTCTACACAGCCAAGGCAGGTGCTCCGCGGTGTGTCCCCTGCAAAGGACTGTGGGCCATGGGCTCTGCATTCCCTCCCTAACTCTAGGAAAGTGCAAAACACGTATCTTCAGCTTTGGACTAATTTTTGAAAGTTTCTCAGGAAATAAAAATGAGAGGTCTCACAAATCGCAATTTGGAATATAAAGGAATCAATCATAGTGTTTACTGGAGATTTCAGTATTCTTAAGGTTTATGAATATTTTTAAAAGATCTCCCATTGAAAGCCATGAGATACTCTGTTAATTGTATGAAGGGAAAAATGGGCAGCATTTATGAATGGAATTTGACAAAAAGTTCTTTCAATATTCTAGACTAAAATATTTCTTCACCGTTAACATCATAAGCAAATTTGGTGTTGTGATTTCAAAAGTCAGTGATATCAAGTAGCAATACTGCTTCAGAATTATAGACTCTTTGTGCCACTACCCCAAATCAGTGATTTAACACCGTAGTGCAACAAATCATTGTTATTTCTACATATCAAAAGATTTTTTAAAAATTAATAATATTGTTAGGAATATACTTTTACATTGGGGATCTGGTATGCCACCATCATATTTTATGATTCAATCCTAATTAAATTCTGAATATTAAAAAGCTTTAGGTATAAATGTGAGCCTCTGGTGAGCCACACAATGACTTAAAAATGGCCAGGTCATCATTTATTGCCCTGGAGCAGTTTACTATCACCTTCATAATCTGAAGGAATTAATATTTAAAAAAAATATTTTTTAAAAGGTGTAAATTCTCTGCTGAGATGTAGCCTCCAGTGAACCAGCCCCTTTCAAAAAAACTGGCTAATATAAATCTAAAAAAAGGAGAAAGTAACCCCTACGGCTGATTAAATGTCTCACTAAATCATTGCTACCTCATCTAATATAATAAAAGAACATACCACCATATTCTGGAAAATACACCAATCTAAAATAAAAATATTCTCATTAACATCATCCATATGGTAGTAATAAATTAGCTTCCTAACAATTTTTCTCAGTTATTCACAAAATCTACCCTTATTTTCTGAGTTAACAAGGCTGAATTTTAAAAGTGCAAATACAAATTCTCGAGGCCTCACTCCAATTTAGACAGGATTTCTTAGTGGTTTCCAAGACACAGCTTTTTGTTTTGGTGCTGTTCTTCACTCGGAGGGAAGGGCCTCAACACACCATCTAGTGATCAAGAATAACTTAATATCAGGAAAACGTCACTTCAAACACATGGTATTAAAGTCATAGCAGTTGTAAGATCAAAACAGTGCTTAAGTTAAAAAGCGACATTCTGGGGCACCTGGGTGGCTCAGTGGGTTAAGCCTCTGCCTTCGGCTCAGGTCATGATCTCAGGGTCCTGGGATTGAGCCCCGAGTCGAGTCGGGCTCTCCGCTCAGCAGGGAGCCTGCTTCCCCCTCTCTCTCTGCCTGCCTCTCTGCCTACTTGCCTACTCTGTCAAATTAAAAAAAAAAAAAAAAAAAGAAGTGGATCACTCAACTCTGAAATCTATACTTTAAAAGGGCAAATTAATGATATATGAGTTCTACCGCAATAAAGCTGTTACAAAAATTGAAAAAGAGATAGGACAATATTTTTGTGGATATAAAACATTTGTTCAAAAATATATACAAAACATGACCTTGCAGTTCAGTGAACAGTCACAAAGCGAACCTACATTTGACCATCACCCAAGTCAATAATGAAAACATCGCCAGCAAAGCAGAGCCTTCCTCTTGCCCCTCCCTACCACAACCTCTCCTTTCAATCTCAGGACTGCTAAGGGCAGCAGCATGTCTTCCTTTCCTTAGTGATGCAGGAACAACAAACCCCAATACATGTCCTTTATTCATTGTAGGTGGCAGATATCTCCTAGTATATGGCTCGCCTTTGTACTCTTTCAATGGTATCTTTTGATGACCAGATGTTCTTTAATTTTATAACCCCCTCAAACACTTACTGAAAATATATTCTTTAATCAAATCATCTATATTTTTCTTTCTATTTTTTCACTGATTGATTTTTTTCAAAAGATGGAGTGGGTAGGTATTTATTTTATTCCAGATTGCAAATAAAAAAGTACTACTTGAATAAATAAAGCTAACTTCAGAATAGAAATAATCAAGGTATTTACACAGAAACTACAGAATAGAAATTATTTTCATAAAGACCTCTTCATTTCCTGATTTTTCAGAGTAATAAAATCCTTGTTATTATCAAAAACTTTTTACTTATTATAGTAAACTTCCATTTACCTAGAATCCAAACAGCTGTTAACACAGCTTATGTTTAAATCTAATACTGTGGGGGCGCCTGGGTGGCACGGTTGACCCACAGGTTTCTGCTCAGGTCATGATCTCAGGGTCATGAGACTGAGCCCCATGTAGGGCTCTGCACTCAGAATGGAGTCTGCTTAAGACTCTCTCTCCCTCTCTCTCTGACCTTCCCTTCCCTTCCTCCCCTCACTGTGCCCTTCCCCCTAATACCCCCCCACTCTCTCCCAAATAAATAAACAAATCTCTAAAGATAATACCGTGTAGCAATAACTAATGATCAAAGTTATATACTAAGGAATTGCAAGATCTCCCCAAGATGACATCACATTAAAAATATCTGTTAATATGCAAATAATAAAACTGTGAAGACTAGTAATACATTTATGATTGCTGTTATGACTTTAGTTAGATTATTCAAATAACTAGAGGAATTCCATTCTCTGGCCAATCTCTACAAATGTGCCTTTATTCAAGCAAAAATGAATACACCCTCTAATTTGGCTCTACAGCCATCTGTATTAATTATACACATTTTCCTTTTTTAACTGTCCACCAAGCTTTAGTCTGGTATAGAAGAGCATGGTTGTTAAGTGTTTCCTATACCTTTAATTTATATATTCAATGTGTACATGATTATTTGTATTAAACTGCAGATTCTACAGGACTGATTACACACCAGCACTCCCCGGCGAACCTGGCATGTAGTAGATACACAAATGTTTGTGAACAAATTGAAGGGCAAAAATCTAGCCTGCCAAAAGAGCAAGTTCTGTCTACAACCACAACAATTACCAACACCAGATCATTAGAACTCGCTACGTAACCTTTCTTCTCAACAACAAAGTTAAGCTTAATGAGACTTTTAAATACTTACTCTCTTTGCTTTCAGGCTCATTCTGTTCACCAACACAAGTCCCTGATGGATTCAGCTGCCACTGTAAAAGGGCACAAACTTTTTACATGTATGTTTAAGAAGGATTTAATAAATAGCATTTCAGCACCCTGCTGTCAAATATCAAAACGTTTTTTTTAAATGTCAGAAGAAAGAGTTGGCATGTTCATACCAACCAAGCCCTAATAATGACCCTGAATGATATGACTTCTGGGATCAGAATCAATATTTTTAGAGAAGGAAGAAACTTTAAAATCCTTTACCTTCATTTTAGAGGTAAGGAAGTGGAAGACCAGAGAAGTACAGCTAGCTACATGCCCAGGGCTGCACACTGAGGGCAGCAATAGAGTTAAAACCTAAGTTGGCCTGCTCAACACTATAGAATTTCCGCCATACCACATTCTATCTCCAGGTCCTACAGCATCTTATAATAGCTACAGAAGGCCTAGATATTAAAGAATGAAATATGACCAATATTATCTTGTCTCTTAATATAGTCATATCACATTATAGATCATATCTCCTCTGATTTCAGTTTTCCATCTTAGCCATTCAGAGGTAAGAGAGAAGCCTGGAGCAGCGGAGAAGAAAAACTGAGTGTAATCAGTACCTCATGGCACAGCCCTTCTTTCTCACTTGGCTAGAAGTCCCCACTGTCAGAATCACTAATGACTTGACCAAAAAGGCCTCATTAGGCACTATCTCTAGAGAGGCACAATTCAGTGTATAGTGCCCGGGTCCTCTTCCATAAGCACCAGTGAGTTCAACAGATTAAGTAGCTAATATCATGATGCTTGAGGGTGAATGAGATACTAGACAAATCTTTTGCCACGTGTAAAAAAAGTCTTTGGAAAGGAAGGACATCTAGAACCGGTGTCACCTTATAGAAATGGGAGCACCAGGAGAAAAGGGGATTTGTAAGGGGTGGGAAATTATATGCGAACCTTAAAAAAAAAAAAAGGATGTTTCAAATCATGTCAAACTACTAAAATCTATTAATTTGGGCAAAGTAAAAACTAATAACCCTGAATGTATATTTAATGATAATTATAAAAAGAATATTTCTAACTTAAGAAACTTAGAAGCCATTTAGGTGCCTCACAACAGAGGAATGGTTAAACAAGTTATATCTACAAGTTGGAATATTGTTGAATCATTAAACATTATCTTTGAAGAATTATTAGTGACGGAGAAAATAAAACAACATGTTAACAGTGGTTATCTATAAGTTGCCAGAGGATATATGTTCTTTTTTTATGTTCCTAGTCCTCTACAATGAGCATATATCACTTTCATAATTTAAAAAAAAGGTAGTATGACCTAATAAAGCAAAATCCACACGTATTAAATAGAAAAAAGTTTCTGAATAAATGGACATGGGCCTACACTGGTAAAATCTATTGTTGAAAATACTGTTGCTCAGCCCTAACCTAGTCTGCAACAATTCCACAGAAATACCAATTAACTCAAGATAGTATACAGCAACACCTCAAAGAGAAAAACAAAACTTTTTCAAACAAAATAAATTTCAATTTGCTTTAATTTTAAAAATATCATTTTTGACACTCCTATACTACTCTTGACAATCTAAAAATAAGTATAATCATTACTGATGTTCAAATTTAGAATGAGTATTAGATCATGTTAGTCACTGGTATTTACTGGTATTTACAAATGTAGGCATTTAGTGAAGCAGGTAGTTGAAACAATTGACATCTTATTGCAACCAGACCAGAGGAGGGAAAGGATGGGAATATGGAGAGAGCTAACTGTTACTGGAAGGAGCACAGAGAAGAACAATGTACACCTGAGCAAGGTACCCCTGGTGGGTCTTGGCCCATCTCTGCCCAGGGGACTCAATGCCTTTGTTTCTGTCACTGTTATCTCCCTTCTTCTGATCTCTTCATGCTCTTCACAGTGGCAAAGCTATTCAAATCCACCAGTAAGCAATATATTTCAGAATTCACTTAATATGTAAGTCACACTCCTGAAGAGCTAGGTCATTTAATCTTTGTGGTGAGAATGTGAAAAACCTATTTCTTCCCTCTCTTCAGGAGGAATGACACAGAAAACAAAAACAGAACTGGAGAATTCCCTTTGACTAATTGGATGTAAGTGTCTGTTTACTTTTACAAAAGAGGCACCTCTCTCATTTCTCCTTTCTTTCAGGGCCCCCCTTTTCTTTTAAAAATCATTATAAACTTAAATAAAACTGGAAATAAAAAAACAAAAATAAATGACAAAAATAAAAAGGGTAGATATTTATGATACTTCACACACACAGAAACTAGACAATGTTTTATAGTTTTAAACTTTTAAATATAAATTATAAATATAAATATATAAGTGTATGTATTCATATACAGAGAGACATTTTTTAAAAATGTCTTTTTGGTGCCTTATATGTTCCAGGGACTGTGGACTCAAAACAGGAATGTAAACTGGAATTTTTTTTTAAAGATTTATTTATTTATTTGAGAGAGAGAGTGAGTGAGTGTCGGGTGGGGGGATGGGCAGAAGGAAAGAATCTCAATCTCCACCCCACTGAGGTGGAGCCCAATGTGGGGCTCAAACTCATGACCCTGAGATCATGACCTGAACGAAATCAAGAGTCAGTTGCCTAACCAACTGAGCCACCCAGGTACCCCAGTAAACTCGAAATTTATAAACAGTTATATGCTTGTTATACCCACTGCAAATTCTTGTATATAAGTGTTACATTAAATACCAGAACTATTATTAGAAAGCAGCATATGATTCTGGGCAGGATCCTTTTGCTCTATAGAATACTGGGACGGCTGATGAACTTTTATTGGCACCTGTGGATGAAATGGCAGTAATGTATCAATGATAATTTCCTGAGTTTTGTGGCTGTGTTATGGCTTTGTAGGAAAATCTACTGGTTGAGGAAATATATAATAAACTATTTGACAGTGATCTGGTTATCATATCAACAAGCTACTCTCAAAGGTTTCTGGGGAAAAAAAAGTTCTTTGTAACATTCTGTAACTTTTCTGTATGTTTGAGATTGTTTCTGAAAAGAAGTTTTTAAAAAAACCTACATAGTGAAACAGTTAAAAGTTCTAAGTTTTCCATGAACTACTTCAGTACTTTTTTTGGAAATATTAAATCCCTTCTTTTTCTAATCTTTCCCATGAGAAACATGTGTCATGAGTGTGTGTGTGTGTGTGTGTGTGTGTGTGTGTGTGTGTGTGTCTAAGTCCCTCTCTTGGGTAATCCTAAATTATTTTCACCTCTATTTACCACCCAAACCAGAAGGGCAAGGGAAGAGGTGGGTCAGAGATTTTCTTTTGTTATCCACCAGATGGCACCAAAGGAACCATTATTTTAAGATCTGTGAGGTCAAGACTCTGCAATTCTCTAGAAACCTATAATTCATAAGACAGAGAGTTTAAGCTGAACATTTGTAATAAGGTGAGTGCTTGCACATAAAAGATAAACTCAGTAATAAGAGTTTGTTGGAACTCTTTAAAAGCGTGGGAATCACTAATTTAAAATATTCAGCAGGGTACCTGACAATATAATGGAAAGCGTACTTGAAAAAAAAAACATTTTATCTACTTACTGTAAATTTGCTAACGCCCTCAAGTTCCCCAAATCTCATGTAAGAGATGTCTGCCTTCTTTTTTCCAACATCTACATCTCCAGCATAGATCTGGTTTATGCCTGCACCTTTAATTAAAGGTACACACTCATCACATGGGCACTTTGTGACAAAAATCATACTTCTTTCTTCCGGTTTTATTTCTTGACACCTACAAAAAATTTAT
The DNA here is from genome assembly GCA_003697995.1 of Taxidea taxus jeffersonii. Classification (NCBI taxonomy): domain Eukaryota; kingdom Metazoa; phylum Chordata; class Mammalia; order Carnivora; family Mustelidae; genus Taxidea; species Taxidea taxus. Next base: position 39,020 of record RCUC01132008.1, on the reverse strand, counting down.
AAATATTAGAAAGGTAGCTTCCAAAAGGAGAGTTATATTTAGAGAAATCCTTAAATACTAAAATTGAGCTGATTTTAAAACAGATTTATATTATAAACAATAAACTTTATTCTTGCCAAATTAGTGAATTAAAAAATATATAAACTCATGAAATGTCAATATACAATCTGAACATGACAGTAATTATAATTAAAATTCATCTATTTATTCTAAGCAATCAGTAAGATGATCAGTATTAGATTACAAATAAAAATGGGGAAAGAGAGAGGGAGAGAAGGAGAGCAAGAACAGTGCTATCTACATTAAGAACTCTGTAATGCCACAGTTAGGGGCTAGAACTAACATCCTCCTTACGAGTTCACCATGGGAGATTAGACGTTAGCTCATCATGGGAGCCAAAAGATCTGACCCTTATCTAGTATGTACTGGATATTTAATAAATGCTTGTTAAATTGCTAAATGAATACATAAAACCTGCTTTGAGTTACAATTCCTTTACCTCTTCCCTGAGACAGGATGCTTTACTTTAACAAATATTTGGCTTTGACAGATTCATGCCTCCATACAAATGAAGCAAGTCGATCTGTAATGATGAGCCAAGGACAAGAACAGAGAATTGTTTGCTGGGGTAGTTTAGCACTAAGGAATGTTCTCATCTGCATTTGCTGGTTCTGTGGTTTCCACTGCTCTCAGTCAGCTGTCTTACACCCCGCCAGCCTTCCAGATCCATCTGCCTCGTTCAGACCCATTCTGTTTGTCTAGATCAGGGCAACGGAATTTTATGCATCTTGTCTACTTAATATACCGACAAGATGGTCTTGAAGCATCTGTTGCTATCTGAAGCAAGAATGGCTTCCCTTCAAGTAAGCACCTCCAATTGCCACATTGGAGACTACCAGACTTTCAAAACTCAGCTCAAATGCCAGTTCCTCCTTATAGCTTTCCCTTCTCATGCCCCTCTATCTGCAACAGTCCCTGAATTTCCACAGGACTTTGTGTTGGCCTTTCCCAGAGAACCCATCATCTTAGTTTGAATGCAGTCTTACATTGGGGAGCACTATGAGCTCCTCAAGGACAAAAGCCATGCCTTACTCAGTTTAGAATCCCCTAAGATCACTCCCTTAATGGTAAATGTGGAGAAATGTTTGTGGAAATGATCTAGATTAACATCTGAAGGGAGATAATGCCAGTTATCATCTCCAACAAAAACCATGTTAAAGCAATTTGGTTCAGAATAAAATCTATATATTCATAGATACATGTGCTCTAGATTTAGGAAATATAAAGGATATCTTACAATTCGGAAATATGGAAGACCCTAAGGACAAACTTCAAGCAGTTTTATATTGGAGACAAGGAAGACAAGGAAAAAATAGGCTCATTCAACAAATTTAAAGGCCTGGAGGACCTCTGACAATGGCGTCAGGTCAGGCAGTAAACAGCAGATATAACCAAAATTATACTTCTGGAAAGAATATTTCTTAGAATTAAAAAAAAAAAAAAGAAATAAATTAAGCTAAAGGAAAACTAATTTCAACTAACCCTTGCCATGTTTTTTTTTTAAGACCTTGCTATGCTTTCAAAAAAAGACATGCAAACGAATTTCATACCTAAATGTCAAGGCATTCTGCTCCGCATGTACAATGTATCTGAATTTCCTTATTTCTCTGTCTTTCTGCTTGTCATCCATGTGTGGGAAGTCAGCATACTCGGATCCAACAGGAAAAGCATTATAACCGCATCCTATGAAGTACATCGCGCCTGTTCCATCACAACTTCTCTGTGACAGTGAGCAAACAAACAAAGGTGAGTTGTCAACATTCTTAAAAAAAGGCAACTGAGAGTGTATTTTAAAGCCTGGTATCACACTTTATATAATTAATTCCATTTTCTATGACCAAAAAAAAAAAAAAATCAATCTTACATTCTTCTACTGCAGTATTGTCTTGTCAAAGCTAAATTTCAAGAAGGCTGATCATTTCTGATATATAATCTCAAGGTAGTCCTTGAGATTAAACACTAGTTTGAGATTAAACAGCTCTTGAATTAAACACTAGTCTAATCAAATACTTGTTTTAATTCAAATTATTTCACTTGATTCTGACATCTCTCCCCAAATAGGTTACAAGATCATAGAGAACGGAAACCATGTTTTATGCCTCTTTTCTGTGCCTTTAAGTACACCTGTTAGAGTGTTCCATATATAACAGGTACTCGATAAATAATTGTTAATTTCGTATATGCTGTTCTACTGGTTAACAAGTCAGAAATTCTAAAAATATTTTGAAAATTTCTATTATTGAACTAAAAATATGCTATTGTGATACAGCCAAAAAACAAAAAGTGTGCTTAACTTTTAAAAAGATTTTGTTTATTTGAGAGAGAGAAAGAGCACATGCAAGGGGAGGGGCAGTGGGAGAGGGAGAAGCAGATTGCTTGTTGAGCAAGGAGTCAGATGCTGGGCTTGATCCCCATGACCTGAGCTGAAAGCCAACTGACTGAGCCCAGATGCCCCCCAAATGTACTTTCCTTTAATGTTCATATTTATTGAGCCTCTATTGTATGTTTATATATATATATATACATATATATATATATAATAGGCATATTATATATATATATTTATAATGGAATTTTTTATTTAAGCTGCTCTTTTTTATCTCTCATAGTCAATGACCTATTACATATAATATGAATGGTATATCAGTTACTAGAGTAAATACTGTACAAATCATAAGTGTTTATAATAATTTGGAATATGCTGTAAACCTTGGTAAATTTCAATATAACTATTCATGTGATAGTTTCAACAAACTCACTAGTATGACCTCTTTTTAAAAAAAAAATTTTATTTATTTATTTGACAGAAAGAGAGAGATCAAAGTAGGCATAGAGGCAGGCAGAGAGAGAGGGGGAAGCAGGTTCCCTACCGAGCAGAGAGACCGATGTGGGGTTCCATTCCAGGACCCTGAGACCATGACCTGAGCTGAAGGCAGAGGCTTAACTCACTGAGCTACCCAGGGACCCCAGTATGACCTCTTGATAAAATTCTTTGTTATGATGAGCCAACAAAAGCTTACAAATAAAATGTTACCTCCCTAGTAATAATAATAAATTATTCTTGAGCATTGACATGTCAAACATCATGCTGAGCTTTATATATATTATTTCATTGGATCAATCCTCACAACAACCTTGACAGTAATACTACTAGTTTTTCCATTTTATGGATAAGAAAATTGAGGCCCAGAGAGATTAAACTTACCTAGGGTCACAATGCTTAGCAACACAGCCAGAATTCAAGCCCGGGTTGCTAGACTCCATACCCATGTCTTTCCACTTTACTATGCTACCTACTATAGATAGCTTGACTGGAAACTTAAATTGTTACAAGCACTTGAGAACCAGATGTTAAGTCAAAGGCTGCTGGGCTTTCATATAAACAAATGAGAGTTCCAACCATAGGCTAGGCACTATGCTAAGTGCCAGGAATATAGCTATAAACAAGACACAGAATCCTTGCCCTCATGAACCGTATAATCTGGAGATAAGAAATTGTGCACATAATTTCAACTGTGATGAGTGTAACAAAAAAGTTGCACAAAATGCTAAGGGAGTTTTTGGTGGAGAACTATTCCAGTAGGTAGTCATAGTTGGGGTAGAGATAAGTAGAGTCAAAAGATCTTTTGAGGGTGGAATTCATAGCACTTGGTAGTTGATTATATGTGTGTAGTAACAGGGAACAGGACAGTGACCACTGATGAATAGGTTAGCAAGGAAGATACTAGATTGTTGGCTAGGTTGAACTTGAGGGGCTTTTGATACATCCAGGGAAATAGTCAAATTACTTGCTATTAAGTCTAGTGAGGCAAAGCCTCCTCTTTCTACTCATCTTTGAGTCAGCCTTGTGGTTACTAAGTGTCTCTTGACTCCATGCCCTTCCAATCCACACCCACAACTCCAAGTCCTCACCACCTCCTCTTTATTAACTCCGCTTCATTCCCCCTTTTAGTATAAATCTGATCAAAGCATTTTCCCATCTCAAATATTCTTGGATTGTCCAATAGAGTAGCCACTAGCCACATGTGGTACTGTAAGTATACTGTAAGTGTAAACCATACATAGGATTATGGAGAGTTACTACTCTCCCCAAATGCAGAGTATTTTATTAATAGCTTTTATATTGATTACATGTTGGAAGAATATTTCTGGATATTTGATTAAATAAAATATATTCTTAAAATTAAATTCATGTTTATTTTTTATTTTATTATTTTTTAAAGATTTTATTTATTTATTTGCCAGAGAGAGAGAGAGAAAGAGAACAAGCAGGGGGAGGAGCAGGCTGAGGGAGAGGCAGGCTCCCTGCTGAGCAAGGAGCCCATGCGGACTTGATCCCAGGATCCTGGGGTCATGACCTGAGCCGCAGACAGATGATTAACTGATTGAGCCACCCAGGAGTCCCATCTTTTTATTTTTATTTTTTTAATGCGGCTCCTAGAAAATTTAAAATTACGTGTGTGACTTGACTTTTATTTCTACTGGTTAGCACTAGAGTATCCACTGTTGAAAAGATAAAGTCCAAACTCTTTACATGGCATACAGATTTCTTCATGGTCCAGTCTAATTTTTTGTTATTCTACTATAGAGTATAGTATAGCATGTAGAGTGCATTTCTATACACCAAATGACTTCAATTTTCCCACATTCTCATACCCTCTACCTCTGCATGTTATCCTCCCAGTCATACTAATTTACTCTGTCTGATGTCTTCCTACGCATTCTTCAAGACTAATAAATAGCACCTTACTGGGGCACCTGGGTGGCTCAGTGGGTTGAGCCTCTGCCTTCGGCTCAGGTCATGATCTCAGGGTCCTGGGATCGAGCCCCGCATCGGGCTGTCTGCTCAGCGGGGAGCCTGCTTCCCTCTCTCTCTCTGCCTGCCTCTCTGCCTACTTGTGATCTCTCTCTCTCTGTGAAATAAATAAATAAAATATTTTTAATAAATAAATAAATAAATAAATAGCACCTTACCTCCTCCCAGAGTATTTTACTCATTTCTCCAAGCAGCACAGATTCCTCCTCCATGCTCTCCCAGCGTTGTGTTATAATTACAGTTATATGCCAGTCTTTTTTTGTTCCCCTGTTTCCATTAAGAAACTATTTAAGGCCAGCAAGGGCCGAAAATGTGGTCTTTAGCTCCTGTTTACTGTGGCACCTTGCCTATCCTGTGGAGGTGTTTAATAAATGTTTGCTAAATGAACGAGTCTATCTAGACAATTGTTGAGGGAATGATCAACTTTTTTTTTTTAAGATTTTATTTATTTATTTGACAGACAGAGATCACAAGTAGGCAGAGAGAGAGGGGGAAGCAGGTTCCCCACCGAGCAGAGAGCCTAATGTGGGGCTTGATCCCAGGACCCTGGGATCATGACCTGAGCCAAAGGCAGAGGCTTTAACCCACTGAGCCACCAACAGGCAATGATCAGCTGTTTATAGAAGTTTAGTAAAAGCACCCATACAAAATATTAACCCCAATGGGTCAATAAAATGTAATGCACTGAAGATCGAACTATGTTTAAACAAAATCAAGTTTAAATGTCTAAAGAATGATTTCCAGGGGTGCCTGGCTGCCTCAGTCAGAAGAGCACACAACTCTCAATCTGTGGGCCATGAGTTTGAGCCCCACATTGGGTGTAGAGATTTCTTAAATAAATAAAAACTTAAAGAATTATTTTCATACTTACAGATTTTCCTTCTGCCCAGATGACTGCTCCGACTCCAGTTTTATGATCCTCTGAAAGATAATGACATTTAACTCAGTAAAGATCAGTTTGTTAGTTTCAGAAATATGTTTCCAAAAATAATACATATTATTGAAACATAATTCATAATGTAGCAATAATCCTTGATATCTTCATTAATTATAGAAATGCATATTTTTATTACTAAATAAATTTATTTAGTAAAAATTTACCACTAAAATAAATATTTTTAAGCATGGAATATGGAACTAGGTACTAAATAACCAGGCAGGGGCACTACCAACACAGTCGCACATGATCTATATGCAGAGCTCATTAAAACGGCAGTGCCCAAAGTCAGATCACTTCAAAGCTGCAGCCAGAACAGAGTGTAATTTTATAGATTCTCCACTAAGTCAGTTTCTAAAAGAGTAACAGATGATGAAATTGATTTAAAAAGAAATTTCCGGGGCACCTGGGTGGCTCATTGGTTTAAGCCTCTGCCTTGGGCTCAGGTTATGATCTCAGGGTCCTGGGATCACGCCCCGCATTGGGCTCTCTGCTCAGCAGGGAGCCTGCTTCCCCCTTTCTCTCCACCTGCCTCTCTGCCTACTTGCGATCTCTCTCTCTCTCTCTGTGTCAAATAAATAAAATCTCAAAAAAAAAAAAATTCCGAACTAATGGATTTAATGTAACAATAATTCACAACACTCAAATCTGTCTTCTACCATTTTTTAAACACTCTAATCATGGAAAATACATTTTGCAGAAATGTCCTTGCTAAGAAAGAGTTCAAACTTGTAATACAAACAAAAACAAATTTTTATTTGTTTTATATTTGTGTATAAAACCCTTTCCTGACCTTCAGAGTTTACCTGAAGGGGAAAAGAATGGCAACTTAGTGAATGATGCTCATTTCTGAACCAAGTGCCAGAAGTTATAAACAGGAGATTATAATTTCCTTGCAGAACCCAAACTTCTGCAACAAATAAAACTGTATTTCTTAAAGCCATTAATCTGAAACAGAAAGCTTTAACAACTTTTTTTTTTTTTTAAGATTTTATTTATTAGTTAGAGCGAGCGAGCGAGCACAGGCAGACAGAGAGGCAGGCAGAGGCAGAGGGAGAAGCAGGCTCCCTGCCGAGCAAGGGGCCCGATGCGGGACTCGATCCCAGGACGCTGGGATCATGACCTGAGCCGAAGCCAGCCACTTAACCAACTGAGCCACCCAGGCGTCCCTGAAACAGAAAGCTTTAAAAAACCAAAATAGAAATTCTGCGTATCAAGGATTGACTTTTTCTACTAGTACTAGGGTAAGTTTCAAATTTCTAAGACAATTATACACTAATAACAAAAACATAGTATTTATCAAAATCTTAACAAGGGACTGATGTAGCCAAGTAGGTACACTTATACAGAGATGGTACCAATCATCTGAACTTACTCATTTTGGTAAGGCATAAATGAAACTGTAGTTTTACCCTACAATTTCCTAAAAGTTAGCTTTCCTGAAAGTTAATCACCCCAATGATAACTTTATCCTACCCAGGCACTAAAAATGAGTTTGCTTTATAAATAAGTTAAGTTTCAGAAGTTATGATAACATAATGAAATCCCCCATCTTCAGCTCAAGTAAGCTCGAGTTTTCAAAATTATATCACAAAGCATCTGTGTAATTTATCTGAAGCACTTTTTATGGATCACCTCATTTTTACCCTGCAGGTAAAGCAGCTATTTCCTTTTCTAGATGAGAAAACAGGCCAAGAAATCAAGTGACTAAAATATAGCCCTTCAGATGAACCCTACCTCTCCCTCTGATGTTAAGAATTTCTTAACAAAGATTTCTATTGACTGCCCAAGTAGACAGTGGTGAGGGTCCCTGTATTCATGAAATGTACAGTCCGATGTGGGAGGGAGACAGGAAGGGGCAAACACAGAAGCACCTGTGTGCCATGCTGTGCTAGGAAGGAAATGAGGAGTGGAGGGTATTGGGAAGGCTTGTTCTAGAGTGGAGATTCATGAAAGAGATTGTGGTGTAAACAAAATTTTGTTCCTCCCAAGACCTTCAGAATATAACATGAGGGGGAAAGAATACAATTATAGCTTTACGCTCATTTCTAAGGCAAGTGGCAGAAGCTAAAAACACAAGATTATATTTGCCTCAAACACCAAAATCTTTAAGTAAAATTATATTAAGTAAAATTATTAAGTAAAATAATATTAATATATGTGTAAAAGTGAAATTAAGAAATGAGAGACTGAAATAGAAATTTTTCATGTTAAGGGCCTATTTTTCCTACCATTGACACAAATATTTTTCATGTTATGTTTTTCCAGTCTCAGGAGCCACTTTTTCTGTTTCAGTCAGAGGACAGACTAAACATTGTCAGGAGGGTGAAAAATGTGATTTTCCATCAGTATGTGGCTCTACTGTCTAGCTAAATCTAGTTGCACCAACAGAATAGTCTTTACTATGCCTTTTAAGATCAGAATAAATTTCATCCATGTTAGATGGAGATTTCCCACAGCTCCAAGGCTGGATGCCAGATGAGGTAATTTCTCAAGAATCTTTTTGTATCTGTAATTTTTACAGAAATTTCTCCCCATGATCTGATCATTCACAAGGTTTTCTCTGTACATCCTTTGAAGGAAAGGTCAACTTATAATCACCAAGCCCAATTCCTGAGACTCTGATCACTGAAAGTCAGAGAATTATTTATCCCATGGCTCTGGAACATAGGTGTGGCTATTTAGCTCCTGATTCTGGGGTCACATCAGAGTATGTCCGAGTGTGGTCCATAGCCCACTTTATCAGAATCACTGGATGCTTGTTAAAAGGGAGCCCTTCCAACTCTCATGGAAATCTGAAGCAAACTCTCCAAAGGAGTCAAGCAGGGCTCAGGAACCCACACTTTTCATGAGCATCCCCTCTGATTCATAGGCATATTGCAAGCTGAGAACCACCAAGTTATGATTTGAAACAGTTAACTCGTGGCTACTCCAACTTACATTCATCATCAATGTCGTGGTTTAGGAGGAAGGCATAATCCTCAGCTTTGGAAAACACTTAGTCTAAGGGAAAAGAGGACCCCCAAAAGATAAAAAATCACACTTGAACCAGATGGGTAAGAGGCAATGCCCTCCTCTCTTTTTTCGCCCTCTAGAGTCTAAATGAACACTGTCACTTTTTTGCTAACTCAAAATGTCTTTTAATGATATCTCTGGGGATCCTATTTATTCAGCATTCAAAAAGCAATTAAGCATCTACTTCTTAGTTACTTTTAGAATTCTGTTGTTAGAGATTTTGGAATTCATTTTACTCATGCATATTTTTGAATGAAGTGGATTAAAGAAATGGTATCTTCACTTTGAGAGTGAAATAAACTCAAAGCAAACTGAAGAGTGAAAATAAAAGTCTGGGTTATTCGGAGCACACTCTATCATGGGGATATCTACCTTGCTGGATTGTTCTCAGTGTTCAATGAGATACATATATAAATTTCCTGGCTCTGTGCCTAACACATTCAAGGTGCTCAATAAATTGTTACTGTTATAATTTATCATCAGTGAAGAATACAAGTCCAGAATTCCTTATCAATCCCTTATATCAAATGTTTTTCTGGGACAGCCTGATGTACTTCTTTTGTGGCCACACCTGACCAAATATTTAGTGCAAATATTCATACATTTTATTCCATATGTATGTGCCTGATTACAATGTACTGCCTCAGGCCCTCCCAGAGTGCTGTGTCATATGCAATACATGTAACCATATTACCTTTCTAAAATATGAAAAATTCTGGACTCCTTTTCATCTGGCTCCAAGAATTTTGGAGAAGGGATTGTGGACCATGTACATTTGGATATAAAAAGATTTCCTTTATCCATTCAACACACTGTGCTTCAGTTCTAAGGAAATGGTGATGAACACATGGCTCTCTTCCCCGCAAGAGCTAACAGCGGAGTGGACTGCATCCCTGAGACTTGCATCCTAGTCAAGACTGGGTTCCAGTCACGCACAATCAAAAATTTAACCTTGAAAAATCTTTTCAGTTATCCATCAAGTGCAAAAGCACAACGTTATGTACAAAACTCTGCACAGAAATTTGTATCTATATATTACCACATCTTTAAACACTAGAATCATACATGGTATGATTCATGTTCATGATTCATACATGGCATGATTCTCCTATGAGAAGCAGGAGATATTGAGATCAAGTACAGTGCATGCCCATCTCACTCTGGAATCCGCTGAATTCTTATTAGCAAAGGAGAATTAGTGAATTATGGCTGTAACAGCTATTCCCATTTATTTCTGTCCTTCTAGAATGGTTTAGAGAAAAATTCTTTATAAAGCTGGTTTTTTGGCCAAGACACTAATGCATGGCCCATGATACAACACAATGACATTAAATCAGACTTTTACACAATAGTTGTTTTGAGTCATACAGTTTGTGCCTGTAGTAGAATAAAATTCTTTAATAAAAATTGAGTTATTATTAACCTTGCTGAAGATCAGAATCCCTTGGAGAACTTTAAAAATTCATAGGCCTAGGGCCACATCCTTATGGACTCGGTTCAGTAGGTCTGGGTTGGAACTCAAGCATTTGTACTTTTAATAAAAGTTTTAATGGTGATTCTGATATACTGTCAGTAGAGAATCTCCATTCTAGTGAAAGTACTTTGATTATGGTCTTTGTTTAGAATATACTGCAGACCAGTGGCATTTGTATGAACCTTTTCTTATTATTTTTCCTTCTCCTTCTTTCTTGGGATAAACTAAAAAATATCCTCCATTCACCAAATCTTACTCTACTGCTCCTCCTGCCTATATTTTTTCCCCCGCTTTCAAAGTTACATTTAAAAGTGATCATGATTTTACTCTGGAAAACCTTATGCCGGGTAAGATGTGAAAACATTGTTCTATAATTGGAAATACAGATGCCATCTTTCATCACAATAATGAAAATTCCCAAGTAACACTTTCCTTTTTCACATATACACTCGTGGACAACCTAATAAAGAAAAAACATCTGATTTCTCAACTTGGTGATTAAAGACATACCAGCAACTGGAAGAATTTAATATTCCTTTACTTCAATGCTATTAGTTATTTTGAACTCATATTTTTGTTATAAAGATTTTTGAAGTTTTTATTAAATGCTGAATACATATAAAATATTGATGAGTCAACTAAAATTAATGATTTTAGTTCTCTCTCCTTTCTCTTTTTGTCCCATTTCTAGTGGAGGGCTCAGTGATCAATGAGGTGACAAGCAGGAAGTGGAAGGGTCTAGATAATCAGGCCCTGATTTATAAATGTAGCACTGTAAATAAGGCCACAGGAATCCTAAAACTGCTCTAAGAGTTGCCTACTCAAGGGTTTCACTAACTTCACACATATAATGAACAGCAAGACCTTAGTGTCTAAGAGTAAATGAACTCTATAGTAGATGAGATGAATACCATTTTAATTCTGAGACAAATACAACCCAATCAGTCAGCCCCAATTTATGCACTAAGCATATAACTCACCAGTTCGATATGCCAATAACCTGGCCTGAACCATGCAGTGCCTTGCAATTTCTTGTGGCAAACTTTGATTGTGAATTTCATTAATCTGTTCGGTATTACCACAATAAAATCCGTAGTGCTTAAAGTTGGGCACACTGGAAGCTACTGTGGCCAAGAGTAGGATAAGGTCTTTCATGTTTTGTCTTAGATTGCTAAAGTATGGATTTTCACATAGGTTCTCCAAGCCTATAGTCATCAGTATTTGCTTATGCATTTCTTCATTTGAAACCAAAAATAACATTTCATATTCTTTTATTCTTTCTTGTTTACATTCAGAATAAAAGTCAACGTTAGCATCCGGCAATGTTTTTGCAATTTTTTGAATAAAGTCACATTTGTAAGAGGTCTCCTCTACAAACTGCACCATATAACACACCAAAGGCTGAAGTAAGACACACACATGGGCCCGACTGTTTGACTTCAATCTTTCCACCGCTTTGGCATCTAACTTGGCATCTTCAGAACTAGAATCCTCAGTAAGCAAACTTATTTCTGGATCAGCAGGCCAGTAAGAAATTCGGTTAACTCCAGCTGAAATACAAAATATGAAAGGCAGTTATCAGATACATATTGAAATTAAGGGCTTTCTTAATAAATCCACCTTATCATTGTGATAGATCCAGCGGTCCCAATATGATAAATGTCTATTATGAAGTCAACTATAATATAGCCCAAGGGTTGGCAAACTATGGCCCAGAGGCCAAATCTGTCTCACTGCCTGTTTTTTTCCCAGCTTGCAGGTTAAGAATGGATTTTATAGTTTTAAATAGTTGGAAAAATCAAAAGAATAGTATTTTGTAACAAATGAACATTTTATGAAATTCAGATTTCAGTGTCTATGAAGTTTTACTGGAACAGACTCACCCATTCATTGACATAGTCTCCGGTTGCTTTTGCACTACAATGAAGTAGTGGAGTTGAGTACCTGTATGGACACCACATATCTGGCAAAGCCTAAGAGATTTGTTATATAGCCCTTTATGGGAAAAGATGGCTGACCCCTAACAAAGCTCATGGAAGATATTTATGGAATCACAGGCTTTGCTCAGCATGGTCCCAAAGCCTAGCGCCAGAACTATATATTGGAGTCCTATAAGTAATCAAATGGCTGCTTTTAGAAAGATCATAGCTGACAACTGATATTGTTGAGAGTTTTGTATTTGAAATAAACAATTCATCCATACATTAAAAATGTACCTATGCTCAGAATTCTTCCTTTGGGAAGCTATTCTAAAAAAAAAAAAAGGAAAAGAAAAATTCTAAATAGAAACAAAAAAAATCATGCATGTATATTATCTAGTGCAGCACTGTTTAAAACAGTAAAAACATAGGGGTGTCTGGGTGGCTCAGTCAGTTAAGTGTCATCTTCGGCTCAGGTCATAATCCTGGGGTCCTGGGAACTAGCTCCTGTGTTGGGCTCCCAGCTCAGCAGGGAGTCCCCTTCTCCCTCTCCCTCTGCTCCTACTCACCCCCACCCCACTCGTTCTCTCTCTCTCAAATAAATAAATAAATAAATAGTAAACATATAGAACAAACCTAAATGGCCAAAAGAATGTGAGGGCAGCAGTTTATATGAATGTATTGGGGGGTGGGGAGCAATATCAATTTTTTTAAGCCCACAAAATTAAAGACAAAATAATTTCTTTTCAATTAATGTGATAGAAGGTTAGTAATCTTTAGTATACAGAAAAAACTAATTCATTAACAATACATATGAAGTGACGAGAACAATAAGGCCTCAAGACAGACAAAACAATATGATCAGATAATTTACAAAAGAGAAAATAAAACTAGACAACAAACAGATGAAAAAGACATTTTGTATTTGAGAGGGAACAATGAGATCCCTTACACGGGGTTAAGCACTCGAATGTTCATCAACTGATTAGTATTTTACAAAGAGACCCCTTTGCTAGTATCTCATGGAATTTCAGCTAGGACAGATTTTTATGATTGTGCCCAAAAGGGAAAAGTCAGATGGCCCACAGAGTGTCCTGCATTCCAATTAACAGATGAATTAAAAAGTCTTAGTTGAACAAACATACATTTCTTTTTTTTTTTTTAAAGGTTTTATTTATTTATTTGACAGAGATCACAAGTAGGCAGAGAGAGAAAGGAGGAAGCAGGCTCCCTGCCGAGCAGAGAGCCCGATGTGGGGCTCTGGGGCTTGATCCCACGACCCTGGGATCATGACCTGAGCCGAAGGCAGAGGCTTTAATCCACTGAGCCACCCAGGTGCTCCAAACATACATTTCTATCTACACCCTGCTTGGGTTATAAATCAGCTTTGAAGGCTCAGAGCTGGTATCAGAATGTTTCCTCTGGCTGCATTTCACCTTCCCTCTGTTGGAGTTCTCACAATCCATTTTCTATTCAGTGGTGATAGCCAGTCTTTCATCTAAGCATCTGGTTTGCTTCTAGCAATCCTGATTTAAGGAGAAGAGGGGATGACTAGTCTTTGAACAAATCTTCATGTACCACTGGCAAATGCTACAGCAGGGGTTTCCAAATGTTTTGGTTTCAGACCTTGTTATACTCTTAAAAATTAATGAGGACCCCAAAGAGCTCTGCTTATATAGATTATGCCTACTGATATTTATTATATTAGAAACTTAAAACAATTTCAAAAAATATTTTTAATTCATTAAAAATAACAATAGAGAACCTACTATAACACAGTTTAATAAAAAATAACTATTTTCCAAAACAGCAATGAAAACCAGTTGAGAAGAATGGCATTGTTTTAAATGTTTCCAAATCTCCTATAGAAGACAGCTGGATTCTCAAATCTGCTGTGATAGGTTGTTTTCACTGAAGTATATGAAAAGTATTCAGCTCCACACACACGTATAGTAGGAGTATTTTAACACACATTTCAGATAACTGAATATTCCAAATTTGACACTACATAAAAATTTGAGGGGTAATTTCTTAAAAGTTAGTTACAGTGTGGAATCTGAAATATATCAACAAACTTTCCATACAACTATGTTAAAGTCCATTGGTTTATTGTGCACTTACAATGGCTCTCTCACTCATGCATGATTTTGTAGCATCCTACGTTGGTCTTTTGGAAAATACTGGTTTACCGACTTTACAATATTAAGACAAAGTAACGTTCATTAGCATGACCATCATCAATATTACATCATTAGAGTCTTTAAGTGTTAGGAAGCTGTAAGCTCATGACTGTGGATGTAACTTTTTCAAAATTCTTTTTCACTTGAAGACTCAAACTTTATCATTGGCAACAAATACTGTCAGTTTTCTTGGGAGTGACAGGTTCATTTCATTCCTTTCTGAGAGAACATCTGCCAAATTATAGTTTGTCTGTTTGCAGTGTTCCATGAAAAAAAAAGTGAATAATTCAGTTTATAAAATAAGCCTAAAGAGTTACGGGGTCCCCAGAAAAAGAAAGAGAAGTCATTTCAGGCCCCCAGCTATGTTCTTAATCTATGCCCTCCTTATGGGCTCTACTCGCCCTAGCTCCAGAGCTGTGTCAGAGTTCTTGCCGAACTTCCAGAGAAGTGTCAGAGTTACAACAAAGTGCAAAAGGATTTTAACAAAGGGAACGCAAGAACTAACAGTCTCTATCAGATCTGGAAATAACTTACTCATATCAGTCACAATAAATCAGTGGTAAAAACTCCCAGTGCTGGTTTCAAAAGTAAATAAGGCCCTACATTCGTTACAGAGATAAGGAGGCCAAGACCCCATCCTGGTACATGCCCCTAGCCCCTTCCCCTTGTTGGATGGTTACCTTTGTCTCATTATGTTAAAATCTCTTCCCAAGGAGGAGGATAACCCTCATTAAATAACGTATAACATAAATTTTCTTAAAACCAATGCACAACCTTATGCCTGCCTTTGTATATGAAGACAAAACTCCCCTTTCTGAATACTCATCTTAATCCTAAATAAAAGGAACCCATTCACCCAGCTCAGGGAGTCATGGATTTGGAAGTTATTCCCCGTGATCTCCTTATTTGCTGCAAATAAAGTTTTCTTCCTTTCGGAGTGAAAACTCTACCTGGTGCAGCTTCTCCTATCTATAACTCACCAAGGAGCCAACTCATGAGCCCATGTTAGTTAGGTTATAGTAACTCAAACAATTGCACACATAAATGTTTTTTCTTAAGGCAACCTTCATACTTAATTAGATTTGTAGCAAAAGTTCTTTAGGTTCACCCTATTTTTTCAACACAGAATATTAAAAAGATGTGTACCCAAGTGTTGGGATTTATTAAAATTATTAATTTTTACTGTTTTACCAGGATATTGTTACATGAAACCCTCTTTTTAAACTCCAAGTTCATGGCCATAAAGAGATCAAGGACTACTACTACCTTGATTCATACTATAGCAACAGTAGTTTACTCACCATCATTTTGGTACTATTCGTATAAATGTAGTGTTATTAAGAAAATAGTATGACCTTGTGGACCATCAGGAATCCACAGACCACACTTTGAGAACCACTGTGCTTTAAAAATGCTTCCCTTGTAACTAACCTAGTAATTGTTGTATGGGATTAAACCATGACCCTTAACAAGATCAAATTTATAAGCCTAATGTAATAGCAATTTTATTTATATATGGGCCTTAACATTAACAAAAAAGCATTTCTTTGTATGTCCTTCCTGATTTTCCATACTTCAATATTTGCTTTGTGAAGTTCAAACTTAACTCAAAGACATCAAGCAGTGTTGAGTTACTTGCATTCCCCTTATTTTTCTAATTCTTTCTAATTCTGATTCTCTAATAGGTCTGAGGCTGGTAAGAGTACATTCAGCATAGTCAGCTCAGCACAAAACACAACTATGTTTTATTCATTTTTCTCCCTTGCTCTAGAAGAGATCAATCAACACATTCACATTCTTTTTCTATTATCAGTGCCATCTCAACCCTATTTTATACCCTACCTAATATCAAGCTCTTAACCTCTTATCTTTCCATGTTCCAATTCAATAACAAAAAATTAAAAAGTAATAATCAATTTAATCATGTTAAAACTTGCTCAAAAATCTCCAGTGGCTCCATATTATCTATAATAAGATATATAGGTCAATTAAGTGACAAAATGAATATGCAATCTGCACAATTAATTGGTTAAAAAGAAAGAAAGAAAGAAAAAACAATGTCCCCACCACTCTCATACCTATCTTCTCTATTCATGATGGCAGAGGAAAGACTATAGAATCCAGCATTATCTGGGCTCTACCTGCTTGAAATACCTGCTGCAGGCAGGAGGCTCTAGCCACATGACCACTTCTCCTGGAAGTGCCTCACTTGTAGGTCAACAGCACTGTCTTTACCCTGGATCTGATCACTACTCTTAAAACTTTCATGTAAATAAAAATTGCCTTCTTCAAAATAAGCTTAGGTACTCTGTTCTATAGGATAAAGCTCAAAGGCCATACAGTTTTTCAAAGTTCTCCACTTAAGTCCCAACCTGTCATTATCATCCATCTGCCACTATTCTTTCCAAGAGTAATTCTCCATTATGAACACTGACCCCCAGAACCTTGCTTCTCACAAACCAATGACCCCGCATGTGCTGTTCCCATGGAATGCATTCTTCTTCCTCTCCATCTGACCCGTCAAGATCCAGCTTAAGCCCCAGCCTTTCATTACACGCCAACCTGTATAGATCACTATTTCACCCCTGAATTCATTTATCACTTAACAGCCTTTATCACTCATTTGGTACTGGATGATGTGTTACATTAAGTTGTAACACAAATAACCCAAGCAGTAAATCGAGGGAATAGATTAAAACTGTTTTAAGCCTTGTTTGGGACACCTGGGTGGCTCAGTTGGTTAAGCATCTGCCTTCAACTCAGGTCATGGTCCCAGGGTTCTGGGATTGACCCCCACATCTGTTCCTTGCTCAGCGGGGAGCTTGCTTCTCCCTTTCCCTTTGTCTGTTGCTCCCCCTGCTTATGCTCTCTCTGTGTCAAATAAATAAATAAAATCTTAAACAAAAACTACATAAACCTTTTCTTCTCCAGAAGCTCTCCAAACCCCACCTTTTTGGAGAAGGAGGCTTCATTACACAGGCATGATTGATTAAATTATTGGCCACTGGTAACTGAACTCAAACCTCAGAGGTCTAAGAAGTGAGACTGAAAGCTCCAATTACCTTTAATTTACCTGGTTGGTTCTGCTGACAAGCGGGCCCCCATCTATGGGCTTTCCCAAAAGTCACTTCACTAACAAACTCAAGTGTGGCTGAAGGGGGCTTAAGAATAACAAAAGATACCTCTATTACCTTCATTACCCAGGAAGTTCCAAGGGTTTTAGTTGCTTTGTACCAGGAATGGGATGAAGAAGACCAAATATATAACTCACATTCTAAGTCACAGCATCATAGTGCCTATGTAAAAAATGTAATATTTTTAAAATGAGAGAATGGTATGCATACTTACCTGGGTACAAAACAGAATCATAAGCATAGCTTTAGTGAGCAGCGTGGTGTAGCAGAGATGGATAGTTAAACATTAAAATTTTGTGCTTCTCCATCCGAAGTATAGAGCAGTCCCTGGGAGACAGCTGCTCAGCCAGGAGCTACAGAGCCCACAGTGGATGGGAAGAGAAATGATGCAAGTGACTTCCAGGCCAGCGTTTTTAGTTTTTAGGAGCAGTGTGCCTTCTCTATTCTCTGTCTCAGTCTACCTCTGGATGCAGAGGACTCAAGGCTCTAGACGACGACAGTAGCAAAACACAGAAGATGTCTAAACCCAAGAAACAGCCACATGGAGAAAAACCACCCGCTGTTCAGCAACACCTATGTTGGACTATTACATGGGTGATAAAGGTCTAGTATATTAAGCCACTGAGATTTCAGTGTTTGTTATAGTAGCTAGCATTAGTCTACTAATACACAAAGGCTCATCTAAACAGTGACAGGGCTGAGGCCAGAATCCATGTTTTTTGACTTTTCTTGGTATCAAACTATATTCTGATATGTATTCATATTTCTAAATGATAGTGGTATTTAGGCAATTTATCTTGGTTATTCTTAGATAAATACTATTAATCCCCAACCAAGCCTTATCTACACTTACCATTTACAATCATTTTCAAACAAGCAGAACAGGGTTTTCTGGAAAAATAGAGATCACAGTTTTTCAGCCTTGACCCATGTTTTATAAGAGCAATTTTTCCAGCATGTAAATCTTCACTAGAACAGTGGAGACCAACAATTTTCATATTTTTCACCACCACAAGACCAGTTCTCTTCACCTACATTAAAATACAAAATAATATTGTATTAGTGATAACATCTACCAAAAAAGAAACAGGCCCCAAATGGAGTCACTTGCACTAAGTCCACATCATCAGACTGAGATTTAATACCTAGCTGCAGTTTTGGCCTCTCCCAGGAATATAACCTTAACCAGTCAGAGTGAAATTTCCTGGTCAGCTAGTGAGGAAATCCACCTGATAAACTCCCGCAGCCCCCCAAGGGAAGGTAACCCTGCCTGAAACAATCCACTTTTTGCTAGATACTTCCTTTTCCTGCCCCGTGTGTAGAAGTCTGTAGAGGTCTGTGGAAGCCTCCCCTTTTTGCAGTGATGAAGAGCCCCTCCCTATTTACTAGAGGGGATGCTGTATGATTCACGAATCGTTGAATAAAGCAATTAGATCTTTAAGTTTACTCAGCTGAACTCTGGTTTTTAACAGATTTGGTGGAAGCATTTGGATACAAAGGAAAATTCCTGATGGCTTCAGGGACAACAAGAAACACAAGCATGATACCCTCTGTCCTTCTTGCCATATCTAAGGGCCATAGGTGAGTTTCTCTTGGTTCTGGGCTTAAATGTCTTTGCACTGAGCTCTTAATCTGATTGGTTTTTCAGTCCAAAATCCCCCATTTGATTGGAACCCCCACCCCTTGACTTAGCCCCCCAGATTCCACATTGGGAACTCCTGGTGGTTCAATCTATAACTCCCCATTGTGTGGAATCCCAGCCTATAGTCCCTATTTGTTGAGGGCCCAGTCCCAGATTGCATGTTAAGAACTGGTAGTGGTGGGGCACCTGGGTGGCTCAGTGGTCATGACCTTCAGCTCAGGTCATGATCTCAGGGTCCTGGGATCAAACTCCGCATCAGGCTCCCTGCTTAGCAGGGCGCCTACTTCCCCCCCGCCCCCACCCCTCTGCATGCTGCTCTGCCTACTTGTGATCTCTCTCTCTCTGTGTTCAATAAATAAATAAAATCTTAAAAAAAAAAAAAAAGAATTGGTAGTGGTGTGCACAAGGCCTTCTTTTGGCCAGGCTAAGGTAACATCTCTTGATTACTGCTGGTGTGTTAAGGTGAGCATGTCTGTCTTACTTTGTGTAGGTAAAAGCTACTGCTAATCGGACTCTTGGCTGACCAAAAGCTGCCAAATTGGTGGACATGGGTTGAGCACTTAAAAGCTGTTAGAGCAATTGCCACCGAACTCTAAGAATCCCGTGTTAGGATAAACAGGTCACAGAATGGGTTAGAATGACACTAGGTCACCCACAAACCTCAAGAAAATTTTGATGCAATTAGGTATAGGGTAAAACACCACACAACTCCCAACCCCAGTGCAGCAGCACGTCCCTCTTAGCTATTAGTCTGGCTCTGAGAAATCCACTTAGCTTAAAAATAAATAGAGAGATAGACAGATAGATGGACAGATAGATAGAGGAGTGCCTGGGTGACTCAGTCAGTTGATCATCCGACTCTTGGTTTCAGCTCAGGTCATGATCTTAGGGTCCTGAGATTGAGCCCTGTATCAGAGTCCGTGCTGAGTGTGGAGTCTGCTTGTCCCTCTCCCTCTGCTCATCCCCCTGCTCTTTCTTTCTCTCTAAAATAAATAAAATTGGAAAAAAGAGAGAGAGAGAGATCCTTAAATTCCAAAGCATACCACCTTCTGGCACACTTACTTATTTTAAGTCTAAAAATTATAATCCTGGAAGCTAGAAGTATCTACAAAATGACAAAATCTTCCTAAGCTTTTTTGTAACCTAAGAAGTTGGCTTGGTAAAAACCATCAGGTTGGGGACCCCAAAATACGGCCAGACAGAAATGTAGGTTGTACCTCCCACTAGCTACCGCTGGACAGAAAATATGGGTTAAACTCCGTTTCTGGCTAAGGCCCTACCAAACTGCTAGAAGCCCTCAGGTAACTAACAGCCTAGAATGCGATGGACATGGTGAGGTATGGTCCAGTTAGATAAGATCATTCAAGAAGAAAGGGTTCCTGAATCAAACAAACACAGTGGTATATACCTGTTTTAACCGGCATGCAGAAGGCTCCAAAAGGCTTCAAAATTCCAAAATACCTTGACTGAAAGATTTGTTGCAAATCGCTTGTGAAAAATTAAAGACACAAGAGGTATATACAACAGAACTCTAAGACTGAGGTAACTCCTACTGTTACCCTCTATCCTCCTTTAACTGTATTCATTCTAATAATCCTCTGCCTCAATCTTCTCCCCACTCTTCAGGAGACTACAAGACCATAAACAAAAGTCCACCAGGTTAGTAGCCTTACAGAGAGACCCCCAGAGCTAGCCTTGAAGGAGGGATGACAGGGATCCGAGGGAGTGTCAGGTAAATTGTTACCTTATTCCCTTAAACGGCCAAGGGAAACTAAAATGAAAATGATTCGAAAACCTTGCCAAATTTTGATGGATACCAAAGCTACACCGACTTTACACCTCACTAGAAGTCTGCGGATGGGATCCTAGGAAAAACTGGACAAAGCTGGCTAAGGGTGAGAACTCTTACCAGAGTCAGCTCTCCTGGATCTCTGTCTACAGTAACCGGTAGAGAGAGAGAGAGAGAGAGAGAGAGAGAGAGAGAGAAAGAGAAAGAGAGGAAAAAAAATATCTTTTGAGCCCTCTCTGTGGACGCCTTTGAGTCCGGGGGGTTATTTAATACCGCCAGGAATATTTACTGTTTGTCTCAGCTGAAAATTGATACGATATTTAAAAGGAGTTTAGCTTGTCCTGTGGTCAGAAGTTGGCCAGATTAAAAGATGATATTCAAAGCCTGATCAGAGTTTTTCTTAGGCATTCTCCCCTAAGCTAAAATAAAAAACTATGAACCCAGAGGAAAAGAAAAAACCTTCTCATGCTTTTGTGGAAGGATTTACTAAAAAATTACAATGACAAGGAGCTCTAAATCTGGAATACAGAAATCCTTTGATTTCCATCTTGAGTTGGAAATATTTTCCCTGATATAAAAAAGCAAATTGAAGATAACGTGGTTGGATGGGGGACCAACCTATGATGTCATTTAAGTTACAACCCAATTCCTTGAGAAATTAAAAGCAACTGTTCTTATCTTACAGATCTTTGCAAAACCAGATATGCAGCTCTAGAAACAATTCAAAATCCTCTTATTCTTTTTACCAATCCCCAAACCTCCCATATTTATCTCAAAAGGCTTATAAGTAGTTTTGGAGGAACTTAACATTCTTTCCCTGTGCCTTTGAGATGTACACGTTTTACCGGGTCTTCCCAGGAACTCTAATCTAAACCATCCCCAATTCCTAAGACTAAAGTAAAAAAGGGAAGGGGGTGGAGGTTTTATATAAATACAAACTGCTAAAGAAGCTCCCTTGCCCAGAATTTAGTTCACAGCTTTCATAAAATTGTTTGTCATGGACAAATACAAATGTTAAATGTCTTCTCTACTGCTTTCTCTCCCAAAATGTGGGATCAAGAACATTTCTTTCCATTCCTCTTTCCCTCTCTGACCATCCTTTTTCCTAATTCTTACAGCATGAAGGTCCTTATGATTTTGTCCACATTTTGCCTTGCTCTGGCCTTGTTTCTCAGGTTGTTGTTAATCCAACTTCCAAATGACTGTTGGACTTGGCCTGATGCTGGTGATTCTGCAGTTCTGCCCATCACAAACTTCTCCCTGATTTCCAACACCTGTTTCTCCGGAACAAACCCCGTCTCTTGTTAACAACCCCAAACCCAGGGAAACATGCATCCAAGCTCTGTACAAAGAAAGGGACACAAGGCACAAGTAACCAGAATAAAAACTGCCTGTACAGCCTAAGACCCTTAAATTGTACTGGTTCCATGGCTGTCACCTTTCCAATTCTGAGCCACAGACTCAAAAAGGAATTACAGGAGGCAAACACGATTAAAAATTAACTCCCTTCCCTGGTTAGGAGTGAGTATGAATGAGGCTATGATCAGGAAATTCTCCTTAACTCTTTAAGGTATTACAGAATCTGCTGTTTTAAAAAACAGCTGCCCCACAAAATCCGTAGGCCCTCTGACCAAAGCTGTTCTCGGTAATGGGATGGCCCTTGATTATTTTTTGGCTGACCAAGGAGCTGTCTGTACTGTGACCAATACCACTTGCTGCACATGAATTAATGCTGTGGGAAAGCCGGAATTTCCGGCTGTGAAACCACCGAATGAGCCACCTGGCTTATGAAAGTGACTCCTTCAGCAGGGTCTTCCTTTAACTTATTTAATTTTGACTGGTTTGGGTGTTGGGGACTGCAACTCCAAACACACTCTAGATACTGGGGACTACCCTGCTTGTAATAATCATAGTGGTCTCTCTGGCTTGCTGTATTCTCTGAAATATAGCTTTAAATGTGTGTTCGCCGCCACTAACCACCAAACAAATCATTTATCTAAGACTGAAATATCAGAAAAGGAATGAAGAGAATGACTGCCTTTAAAAATGTGAACCTGAAGTCATGGTCTGTGAATACCACAAAGATTCGGCAAAAACAAAAACAAACAAAAAAATACACACACAGCGAAAACAAAACCAAAACTCATGTCCTGTGAATACCACCACAGAGGATCAACAAAAACTCTAAGAATTTCAGAGCAACAGCCAGGGATGGCACTACTGCCTTAAGTTTTGATCACATCTCTCAGGTGTAGGGGTCTCAGCAACCAACAGCAGGCCCCAAATGGAGTCATTCATGCTAAGCCCACACCATCAGACTCAGACTTAATGCCTCACCTAACTGAGGTTTTGGCCGCTCCCTTAACCAGTCAGACTGAATTTCCTGGTCAGCTAGTGAGGAAATCCATCTGATAAACTCCTACAGTCCCCTAAAGGAAGGTAACCCTGCCTGAAACAATCTACTTTTTGCTAGACACTCCCTTTTCCTGCCCATCTGCCTGCAGAAGCCTCCCCTTTTTGCAGTGATGAAGAGCTCCTCTGTATTTGCTAGAGGAGATGCTGCCTGATTCATGAATCGTTGAATAAAGCAATCAGATCTTTAAATTTATTCAGCTGAACTTTGTTTTTTTAACATATCTAATGATTATATCACAGATTACACTTGATTTATTAATAAAAGTTCTATTTAGTTCTTGATCTGAACCCAGTTTGAACAAAAGCACGTTTCTCATTAGGTCCAAAAACTTTTCTGAAAGTTTAATGTTGGCTTTATACCAGAAATTTTCTAAACCTAGGCATTCTTAACTGAACAATGAAGCATTTAATTATCCATTAATTTTTCTGACTGAAAAATAAATACACTTTAGCCTAGGAAAGAGTGAGAACCAAGCTGATTTGATCTGTTTCTTACAGCATCCAGTCTATAACTATTTAGTGTTAAGCTTCTATGTGGAACAAAAAAATGTAGGAAATCCTGTGGTTTTATACATGGGTAAGTGAAGCCCAGAGAGATTATGTGACTTTCTGAAAGACCCACAGATGGCAAAAGGCAGAAATAAAGCAGAGGTCATCGTAAATTTTAAAATATTTCAAATACTGACTAAATAAAGATAGTTCTCAACTTCTTTCTAAAAACTGACTCTCCCAATTTTTCACATTAGACTAATGTGGGTAGGTTCCACCTTCTACAAATACATAGATTATTTACAAAAACAGTTTTTCTTTTTTTAAAGACATTTATTTGTTTATTTATTTGACAGAGGGAGAAGGAACACAAGCAGGGGGAGTAGGAGAGGAAGAAGCAGGCTCCCTGCTGAGCAAGGAGCCAGATGTGCACCTTGATCCCAGAACTCTGGGATCATGACCTGAGCCAAAGGCAGACACTTAAGGACTTAGCCACTCAGATGCCCCTACAAAAAAGGTTTAAATGCACAGTCAAGCTCAAAAGAAAGGAAGATACCTGCTCAGGTGTTACAAATGAAGAGAACTCAAAAGCCAGAGCAGTAAGACTGAGCTACCTGAGCAGTATACCTGAGCATTCTAAAGAGGTGTTACTTTAAACCTAAAGTGTCCTTACCTACACAGATATTAACTAAAAAAGTTCGTGTGACATTATATCAGATAGAATGGACTAAGTTAAAAATCAGTTCTAAGTAAGGCACAAAACAGTCTACACCGTTTTCACAGGAAAGGGCTCTGAGGTAAAGAATGTAAATCCAACCTTTGGGTTTGGGACTGATTGTTACAGTACTTGAGGAACTTAGGCTGAGAACAGGGTACCTGTTATTCCCCACTCTCTTTCAAAGGGCTTTAGTCTATAGTTATCCCGAAGAGGACACATCTTGAAATTAAAGATCAGACCAGAGCTTTATTAACTAAAACAGTCAAGTTTCAGTTTCAGTTATGAGTATAAATGTTTGCAACTATGGAGAATGATATTTTATAAAATGTCTAAAAAGAAAGAACAGAGAAAATTTTATAGAATTCCTTTTCTGAGTTAACCAACCATTTCCTAAACTATAAGGCCATGTAAAAGGAATACAAAAATCTGTCCCTGACAAAATATACTTCCAAAACTAAACCTAAAACATGAAATATCTATATTGGCTTTTAAAACAAGCTTTAAATTTACAGTGAATTTATAAGCCCTTTCCCCTTTCCATCCCAAAATTTCTTGAGTTTTATGTTCCCCAGATACAAAGTATATGTTAGTATCTACTTCTGAATAGTTCCAGTGAGTTTTTCTTTTTAAATTACAACTTTGGAAAAGAACTAATAAGGCCATATCAAGAGATCTCAGCATGCTAGAGTTCATTTTATTAAAATGAACCAATTGTGGGGCACCTGGCTGGCTTGTTTGGTGAAGCATGCAACTCTTGATCTTGGGGTTGTGGGTTCAAGCCCCATACTGGGTGTAGACACTACTTTAAAAAAAAAGAGTTTAGGGACGCCTGGGTGGCTCAGTTGGTTAAGCGGCTGCCTTCGGCTCAGGTCATGATCCCAGTGTCCTGGGATCGAGTCCCACATCGGGCTCCTTGCTTGGCAGGGAGACTGCTTCTCCCTCTCCCTCTGCCTCTGCCTGCCACTCTGTCTGCCTGTGCTTGTTTGCTCTCTCTCCCTCTCTCTCTGACAAATAAATAAATAAAATCTTTAAAAATAAATAAATAAATAAATAGAGTTTAAAAAAAATAAAATAATAAAATAAAATGAGCCAATTGTGACAAATGGAAATGGCTGCAATTAAAGATTTTAGCTTTAGATTTTCTCAGTAGTTAAGCAAACAGAAATAAAGCCAGAAACCTTGGCCACAAAAGACTTTAAAAAAAACTATTCCTAGGGTGCCTGGGTGGCTCAGTCAGTTAAGCCTCTGCCTTTGGCTGAGGTCATGATCCAAGGTTCCTGGGGTCAAGTCCTGCACTGGGCTCCCTGCTCAGGAGGTAGTCTGCTTCTCCCTCTCCCTCTGCAGCTCCCCCTATTTGTGTCCTCTCTCTTTCTAAATAAATAAATAATATTAAACAAAACAAAACAAAACAAAACTATTCCTAAAAAAGACCCCCAAACCCAACACTATTCCTTATAAGCGGGAAGCATACTCATCAATTTATTATTAGAACAACCTTTTATCCCTCTTCCGCCCCTCAGCATAGGCACAGAGACAAAACAAACAACAACAAAAAATGAACAAACTTTTAGGCTAAATGTAATTTATCACTTTTTTGTCAAGAGTCCTCTTCACCTCAGAAAATGTCTTTTGTCTTTCATTTTTAACTAAGGCCAAAATGTCAAGTTTGAGAAAAAGATTTTTAGAGCCCAAATTTAAAACAAAACAAAGCAAATAAAAGCCCAAGTTACATTTCATTTTGCACTTCCACTCACTGCAACTCCCAGAAGACTCAATCTTTTTAGTGAATCACCCTTCTGGCTCCCGAATGCTTCACTTCCCTAACATCTTGGCAAGTCCTGTGTTATCTTAGTCACAGAGTTTTACATTACAATTTAAACAACAAACTAGTATATTAAGTGGTGAGTCACTATCTTTTTTGTCTTTGCCTTCCTTAAAATTAAAAACATCTAAATATTCGGAGACAAATTATTTCTATATTCTTGTTGGGCATTTTAGAGACTCACTCTCAGAACTTACCAGGAGATCTCCAGGAATGCACATCAGAATCATGAAAGTAACTTTTTTCATAATATACTTGTTTTGTCTCCACTAGACACCCAATAAACCAGAATCTCTCTGGAAAACTCAGAAGATTAAAATAACAAGGAAATACTATGCAATATTAAAAAGAACAAAGTTCATCTTATCAGGTCTGTGTCTGAATTTACCCTTCTAGTAAATTAGCCTGCCACTGTTTCACGAATGCTGGCAGAACACATGAAGCTCCGGGGTCAAAGACAACCTGATCATTCACAGTGCAGCAAGCAGAATCAGCACCATGTGTGTGACGCTTCCCTTGCCTACAAGTCCCACGGGGGTCATGCAGATGGCCCAGACGGATTCCGAGACAGGAAGTGGGTGGTATTATAGGAAAGGAACACTAAGCCTGGGGACTGCTGTTTTATCACAAACAGTAAGCAAATCTTCTCTCTGTCCCAGAGGGGGACATCAGCCCAACCCTCAAGGTTGCTTGCTACCAACACAACTCCAAGAAATGGCCTAGATAAAGAGCAGTTAGGGCCCTGCATACTTTAAGCCAGCAAGATGTGTTGGAGTACAATAGAACCGATAGAACCGTGTAAGTGTTTCTCAACGCATTTATGCAAACTAGTATGGAAATGTATCAAGAACTGAATTTAAAAATTAAAAAAAAAGATGTAGGAGCATATTATACAACAATTTGGATTTGTTTTCCTTTTTACATGAGAGACAGGTATATTATTGTAAATGCATTGAAACTTTTAGAAGGATATGAAAGGTATGTAAGAACATGCCTTGGAAGTGGAAATGGGAAACCTGAGTATAAGACTTTTATTCTACTTTATACCATTGTTTTTGCTTTGTTATTACAAACATGTCTTTTTAAAATTTTTTAAATATTCACCTGATTTTTGTCAGTAGATATCCTGGCCATCTCTTCATTATCTCCTAAGGGTCCATGCTTTCCCTCTTCCTTTTCCTAATTCACAGCAGATTAAGGGGGGGGAAAATTAGTGCACAAAACATAGAATTAATTCAGTATTTCCTATTTGAAGGCTGGTTTTCTTGGTTTTAGATCCTTTTTTTTTTCTTCCTGATGAAATTGCATTGACTTTTTTCAGGTTCAAGTTCCGACTACTTAAACTAGTAAATAAGGCCTTTACAACCAGTCCCCTACATACTTTTCCAAAACACAGGGGGCGCCTGGGTGGCTCAGTGGGTTAAAGCCTCTGCCTTCAGCTTGGGTCATGACCCCGGGGTCCTGGGATCGAGCCCCGCATCAGGCTCTCTGCTCGGCAGGGAGCCTGCTTCCTCCTCTCTCTCTCTGACTGCCTCTCTACCTACTTGCAATCTCTCTCTGTCAAATAAATAAATAAAATATTAAAAAAAAAAAAAAAACCCCACAGAAGTACTGAAACTTGTGGTCAGAAAATAAAACTCTGTAGTTGATTTTGGAGTTGGGCAGTTTTAAGGAACAGTCTAGAATGTGGCCATAACTAAAAAGGGCTAAAGGGGAGTAAGGGTAAATTAACTGCAATTGGGAAGATAAGGAAACTATGCAGCAAAGGCATTAGATATGGATTGTGGTAGGCAGAATAATGGTCCCCCAAAGACTTGCCTGTCCCAGTCCCTGGAGACTGTGGTTCTGTTTATGTTACTATGGCAAGACTATAGATGGAACTAAGGCTGCTCATCATCTGACCTTGAGATAGGGATAATTACCTGGGTGGACCCACTGTAATCACAAGGGTCCTTAAAAGTGAAAGAGAGGCATAGCACTACCAGCGTGATGCAGCACGAGACTCAGTCTGCCACTGCTGGCTTTACAGATGGAGGAAGAAGTTCATGGGCCAAGGCAAGTGGGGAGCTTCTAGAAACTGGCAAAGGCAAGGAAATGGAAACCCTCCGAGCCTCCAGGAGGAAAACAGCCCTGGTGACACTTTGATTTTAGTCCAGTGAGACCCATTTTGGGGTTCTGATTTCCAGAACTGTAGGATAATAACTATATATAATATGTGTTTTAAGCCACCAACTTTGTGGTAATTTGTTACAGAAACAATAGGACACTAACACATGAAGTCCACAAGTCTTTCTAAAAGTAAAACTTGAAGTAGAAAATTCTGAGTCAGGGGCTAAACTCCTTCATTTATTAATCCAACAATATTTACTGAATCCTTGCTATATGCCAGCCACAAACCTAGTTGCTGAGGATTCAGCCCTTATAGAGCTTATGACACATGAAAGTGACTAGGAATTGAGCAGATAATTAAGACAGAATGATACAGCAGGATTCTGTGAGCCCAAAGTAGATAGGATATGTAATAAACTGGAGAAAGTGTGAAAGTGGGAATGGTAAACTTGGTGAATGTTGAACTGTCTTCTGAAACAAATGTTGGATGCTAGAAAAAAAAAATAACCTCTAAAATGTTTACAAGAAAAGCCATGTCCTGGGAATCACATTTTATTCCAGCAGAACAGGAAGTGGAAAAGTGATGATCTTGGTAGCGGAATGGTGGGAGGGAGATGGTAGTAGTGGTGATGATGATTATTACATGAGTGATAGTAATAAAGTACCTAACAGTGTTTCCTAAGCACCAGGCTCTAAACTATCTCATTTAATCCTCATAACTTTTCAAAGTAGCCCCTATTGTTTCCATTTTAGAAATGAAGAAATTGTGGCTGAGAGTGATTAAATAACTCCATAGCTAGTCAATGGGAAAACCAGGACCCGAGCCCCAAGTCCATTGTCTTAACCATTATGCTACCCTTCTACTGTTCTGGAAAAGTACAGTGAGTATACAATTGGAAGAACTGGGTGAGAGGGACAGTACCTGATATGTAAAAAATGAGGCAACAATACACTTATTCTAGTTCTTATACTACAGTAACATTCAGGCAATTTAGGTATGCTTAACTTAACTAAAATGAAAAGCTATGAACCAATAGAAGAGATTATTATTTTGAAACGATGGCCATTTTCAGTAGTGCTGACTTCTATTCTAAACTTTTAGTTAACTGTGCTTTTCCCAAGAAGTCTCATAAATAATTAGTTTCTTTCCCACTCACTTATCTAATTTTGGGCTGGATTCTTAAAAATTACTGGATTTTATACTTAATATAAACTTTGCTGAACAATCCTCAAAGAGCATCCATACAGTATAAATATTTTACAACACAGAAAATCTCAGATATCAGTCATATTTAGAAGTGGTTTTAAGTTAAAATACATTGAGGCTGGTAAAAATGAATGACAATCTAAATGTCCAGTACTAAGGGAATATACATGGTACATCAATACAATGGGCTGTTATGCCAATATTAAAATCTAGTAACAAACACATATAGTCTATAGTTTGTGCCAGGCACTATCCAAGAGCTTGTAAACTCATTCACTTTTCATAAAAGCCCCCTGTAGTATGTAACAGTAACATTCCATTTTATGGATAAGGAAGTTGAGAGAGGGAAAGTAACTTACTGAAGATTACATAACTACTCAGAGGTGGAGTCCAGATTTGAACCCTAGCAGGCTAAGTACAAAACCACTGCTCCTTTTAAACCATTAGACTAACTTCCTGCTCCAGTGTGGTTAACAGTATTAAAGCATAATCATTTTCCTATGTTAAGTGAAAAAGGCTGGATCCAGAAGAAAATGATCTCAAAAAACTTCGAGAGAGAGAAAGAGATAGAGGAAAAAGATTGAGAAACAGCACAATAATGTCAGTAGTTACTAGATAATGAAATCATGAAAAAAAATTTTTCTTTAATCCATTTTATAAATAATAAGCATACATTACTTTGGTAAAATAAAAATATTTTAAGAAGAAAAAAGATTGGCTAAGTGTCAAAGGCAGTATTTCCAATAGAATTACATGTCAAATTGCATCTTAGGGTTTCTGTGACTTACTTTTTATAGCAAAAGCAGAATAAAGAATTTAAGTGAAACAAACTTATTATTATTATTTAAATTATTTATTTATTTGACAGAGAGAGAGATCACAAATAGGCAGAGAGCCAGGCAGGGGCGGGGGGGAAACAGGCTCCCCGGCCCAGCAGAGAGCCCGATGCGGGGCTCGATCCCAGGACCTTGAGATCATGATCTGAGCCGAAGGCAGAGGCTTAACCCACTGAGCCACCCAGGTGCCCCAAACTTATTATTTTAGCTTAAAGAGCATTTTTCTTCTCTTAATAAGAAAAAGATAAAAAAGATCTTAACACCATATGAACATAATGTGCAATTAATACTGAATTTATTTAATTTAATACACATCTCTGTTGAAAAGAACTTAATTTCAGCAGAGGATTTATTCTTGAGATACATATTATATATATACAGAAATATATGTATATATATGAATTAAAATGAGATCAAATCTTCATATTAAAAAAAAGTCTTCAAAATTAGTACTCAATCTCTAATAAGCCCGGTTTTTTAAATGTGCTTTTAAAAAGTCTTAAATCTCAGGGCACCTGGGTGGCTCAGTCAGTTAAGCAACTGACTCTTGATTTCAGCTCAGGTCATGATCTCAAGTGAGATCAAGCCTCACATATACCCTGGGGCAGAGCTATGTGACAGGCTCTATGTTCAGTGGGGAGTCTGCTTGAGATTCTCTATCCGTCTCCCTCTGCCCCCCTACCACTGCTCATGTGCATGTGCACTCTCTCTCAAATAAATAAAATCTTTAAAAAAATAAAGTATAAAGTCTTAAACCTCTTAAGCATTTGCTTCTGTGTCTTCAGGACAATTTTATCTGCAAAGAAACAAAAACAAACCCAAAAACCCAATGGGTTTGAAAATCTTCCACTTTCATAAAATAATAGTAAGCTACTAAGAGACAGAAAGAATAAAAGACTTCAAAATCATGAAGGAAATGAAGACTTTCTCAAAGCCATTAAGAATATATGAAGCCAGGGTGGGGGTTGAGGGAGTGATTAATAGGAAGTAAAAATGCAAAACATTTTAAATAATGTTTTACTACTTATTAAACACTTCACATAGTAATTAGAGAAAACTACTCCAAGAGATATCATTTTATCAGGAAAAGTGAATTCCCTATATGCACACAGACATTATACCCTTCACAAAAATCAACTCAAAATGATCAGAGACCCAAATGTAAAACATGAAACTAAAAAACTCCACAAAAAATAACATGGAGAAAATCAAGATAACACTGGGTATGGTGATGGCGTTTTAGATATACAAAGGAACGAAGAATAGAAAGAAATCACTGAAAGAAATTAGTGATAAACTGGACTTGATAAAAATTGAAACCTTCTCCTCTGTGTAAGACACTACTAAGAGAATGAGAAGATAAGCAACAGGCTGGGAGAAAATATTTGCAGGAGACACATCTGATATAAGACTGTTATCCAAAATCTACAAAGAACTCTTAAACTTAACAATAAGAAAATAACCTGACTAAAATATGGGCCAAAGGCCTTAACAGACACCTCACCAAGGAAGATATACAGATGACAAATAAGCATGTGAAAAAATCTGCACATTACATGTCATGAGAAAAATGCAAATTAAAACAAGATACCACTACATGCCTATAAGAATGGCCCAAATCCAGAACGCTGACAAACCAAATACTGGAAAGGATGTGAAGCAACAGTAACTTTCATTCATCGCTGGTAGGGACGTAAAATGGTAGTCACTCTGGAAGACAGTTTGGTAGTTTCTGACAAAACTAAATATACTCTTTATCATACAATCCAGCAATCATGCTCCTTGGTATTTACCCAAAGGAGCTGAAAACTCACATCCACACAAAAATCTGCATACAGATATTTATAGCAGCTTCATTCATAACTGCAATAACTTGGGAGCAACCAAGATATCCTTCAGCAGGTGACTGGATAAATTACATGTGGTATATCCAGGCAATGGATCTTATTAAGCAATAAGAAGAAGTAAGTGATCAAGCCATGAAAGGACATGGAGGAACCTTAAATGCATATTGCTAAGTGAGAGAAACCAACCCTAAAAGGTTACATACTACTGTATGATTCCAACTATATAATGTTCTGGGAAAAGGCAAAATTATGGAGACAGTTAAAAAAAAAAAATCAGTGGTTGCCAATGTTAGGAGGGGTGGGGGAAAGATAAGCAGGTGAATCACAGAGAATTTTAGGGCAATGAAAATACTCTGTATGATACCATAATGATGGATACATGTTATTATACATTTGATGTACACAGGATATACAGCAGCAAGACTAAACTGTAATGTAAACTACAGACCTTGGGTGATCATGATGTGTGAATGCAGGTTCATCAATTGTAGCAAACATACCACTCTGGAGAGGATGTGGTTAATGGTGGAGGCTATTCATGTAGGGAGGAGCAGAGAGTATACAGGAAATCTATGTACCTTCCTGGAAAATTAGTTCTGAACCTATAAGTGCTTTAAAAAGATAAAGTCCTAATTATTAAAAAGTTAATTCCTTAATTCCCTGTTAAAAAATTCATCAGCGTAGTCCCTACTTATAAAATCTAAACTCCCTTGCAAGGCATACAATATTTTTAATTTTCTGATTCCTGTATACCTTTCCAAGATCATCTTCAGTCTCTTCCTTTCACCCAACTTCACCCTCCCCCTCATGGGACCACAAGTTCTCTCACTCCTTCAAGTTTTTCCATATGGAGTCCCTTGGCTTGGTAAATACCTACTCATTCTTCACGTCTCTGTGCAAATGGAGCCTCCCCTGTGCATCCTTCTCTCACTTCCCCACGCAGAGCCTGGTCTGCAGTCTTCAGTCTTGGTAGCATCTCTGCTTCTTGCATCTTGTTTAAATACCTAATTTTTGTCTCCATCAGAAAATAAGAACCAAATCTTTCTTTTTGTATCCCCAATGCCAAGCACACAACCTTATCCACTGAAACGAAGACACCAAAAAGAAAAAAGAAAAAGAGAATGGTTGTGTTTAAGGATTTACAAAAAGTCATCTTGTGGAAAATGAGGCAATCTTACAGCACAATTATTGGCAAGTTGGAAACTTGCATAAGCATAGGCAGGATACAAGCACAATTTTGTAAGAGAAAAACAAGCAAAAATCCTGTGCTTAAAAAAAGACTGAAGGAAAGTATCAAAATGTTAAAAGTGATGTTGTTAGAATGGTGAGAAACCATGGGTAAATTTCCCCCCTTTCCTTTTTTCAAAAAATGTCTTTGATGCTTAAACAACCTAATACTATTTTCCTTAAATGGCCTTGGCCCCCTAAAACACTCCAAACTTCCTAATCTATCAAACCAAATGGTAA
Organism: Taxidea taxus jeffersonii; assembly: GCA_003697995.1. Taxonomy (NCBI): domain Eukaryota; kingdom Metazoa; phylum Chordata; class Mammalia; order Carnivora; family Mustelidae; genus Taxidea; species Taxidea taxus. Next base: position 5,144 of record RCUC01132008.1, on the reverse strand, counting down.
GAACCTAGCACCATGCCACTCCAAACATAGAGGAAAAAGATGAGAAGCACCTTGGTGCCCAAGGGTTGGAGAAGGTGAAGATGTAGGCTTTTATGATTATTCTTTCTATATATTCCTAACCTGTTTTGACCACCTCTTTCAGATCCAAAAATGAGACTATTTATTACATGGAACAAGAAACCAATTAGCACTCACAGATTACCTACTACAAGAATAGATGCTAAAGGGGTATTAAAAAAAAAAACCCACAGGAAAATACGATAAAATAAGACACAGTAATAAAAATAAGGTAAAATAAAGCATGATCTTCATTTTCATGTGACTTATAGTTCTGTAGATGGGGAAAACTACTCACATGAAACATCAATAGTACACAGCAGGGTGATAAATGATGCAATCTAATTGTCCAAACCAACATATAAGTACCATTAACACCTGATAAACATGGCACAATCTGAGAGGGTAACAATTCTATTTTTAGATTAGAAAGATGAGCTATTACAGCTATGAGTTACAAATATCATACTAAACCACAGAAATATTTTGCGAATTTTAAGGTTTTTGAGTTTGCTTTTTAAGTGTGGCAGAAACTGGAAAAGCCAAATTTAAACCACTACTAAGTGGGAAAAACTAAGGAAACAAAATATACCTGAGATTTTTGTCTTTGGGCTTTCACTGCTGGGAAGAGCTCCATCCAGAGACTGAGCAGAGTGAAAAGGTTGACTTTAGAAAGCCTTGGTATTTGACCTACAAAAGAGAGGGCAGACACTTTTTAAAAAATTTTTACTAATGATGAAAACAGGAACTCACCCTCAATGCCATTTGGGTGCTGCAGCCTTAACTTGGCTGCTTTCGTAGGAAGCAGAGAAAAACGATAAGAGGACAAGAGAATCAAAGGGCAGGAGTCTTGATTACAACCTCACTTTCGGCGACCTCCTCCTGCACTTTTCAAAGTCGGGCCCTTTCTCCAGCCCTCACATGGCAAGGAAAACAAAATGGGACAACTGATACATGTAACTGCGGGAAAAAATCCAAACTAAGTTATGAAAAGTCTTTGCGTCTGAGGTCATCATGGAGCAAGCTTTAAATTGTGGTGTTGCAAGGAGGACAGTGCGGTGACCTTCGCGGGTAAGGCAGCTGAAATACAGGGAAGCGTCGTGTGTGGTTAATTCGGAAATCAAGTCAAAAGCACGGAATTTTCAGACTCAATACCGAAGATCCCAGCTCTAGGTCCCGGGAGGAAAAGTAAAGGGCGGGGGATGGGGGAAAAGGGGAATGGGTGCGACTTCAGAAGCAGGTCCTGCCAGGCCAGGGGTTCCTGGTGACCGAGCTGAGAACGCGCCCAGGGCGGGAATGCGATATCCCAGGGCAGAAGCGCGGGCGAAGAGGGGAAGGCAGGGAAAGCGGAGTTACACGGAGGCAGAAGTTCAGGGCAGAGCCGAAAGGCTGGGTGGCAGCGGCAGGGTCCGAGGCACTCACCAGTCATGCTGCCAGTCTGGGTGCTGACTGACCGCCCGGCCCCCGCGCTCTCCAGATTTTGCATCTGCCCTGCTTCTTTCATCCCAAGCCTAGCGGCCTCTGCTGCCCAGAATACCTCTGGCTATCTGGCATGATCTTGGCCCCAGCGGCTCCACCTCCCGCCTCCTCCCAGCAACTGTGCGGCAACCGCCAACTCGGCGCAGCCAGTGACGTAAGAGCCCGACCGCCACTTCCGGGCGCCTTGTGTGTCGCATCAGCGAGGCGTGGACGCGGTGGTGCAGGCTACCCCTCTAGCGGCGGCTTTGTAGGTAAAAATCCCTGTGCACTAAATTCTTTGAGGCCTGACTTCAGCTGTCGATGTTTTTGGCCTGGAAGTCCCAGGCTGTGCGGACTCTGATAGAGTGATGAGGCCTGCGCAGACTTGAGACTTTTGATGAGAGGAGTGAAGGGGAATTGAAATGGAAGTGCTGCTCCATCTGTCACAGCGGCGATCTTAGAGAAGGGGAAGGCGGGGTCGGGGAGGTGGGAGCTGGGCGGTCCAGGTGGTTGTTACCATCAGATACTGGCCAGTCCTTGGGAACTCAGTGCCAGGGACTACGTTAGGGACGTTCCGCTTCTCATCAAACGTACCACCTCAAGAAGCCCAACTGTAGGGCCACCTGGGTGGCTCAGTCGGACTCTTGGTTTTAGCCCAGGTCATTATCTCGTGGTCCGGGAATCGAGGCCCCTGTCGGACTTTGCACTCAGCGCGGAGTCTGTTTCTGTTTCTTTCTCGCTCAAATAAATGAAGTCTTTAAAAAAAAAAAAAAAAAAAAAAGTCCAACTGTGATTATGAGAAAGGTGGGGATAGGAAGAAGTAGCAAGTGGCACCTGGAAAATATGGGGAGTGCCATATTGACATTGTAGGGTTGTGCCCAGTGCGTTTTATTTGATTATTTTGTAAGTATCCCAGGCATGACTCAAAATGAAACTCCGCGCTAGTGACTCAGAACCCAGTTTCCCTCATCAACCCAATACGCAACTTGAAATACTGACAAATATCAAGACAAAAACAGCTTTTCGAAAGCAAAAGCTGAAAGTTATTAAAATGCATCATTTTGTAAAGGACTGAGGTAGTACTCTTTGGTGATAATGGGTATGGCTTATAGTTCCTTAATTATATTCCAGTGGGATATTTGAGGAATGTGACAATATGATTCCAAATTTACATAGGAGATTAAAGGGCCAAGAATAGCCAAGATATTCTTGAAGAAAATGAGATCTTTTTGGGGGGAGGGAGGTAAATAAACAAATGATATGCATTACAAAGCCCCAAAACAGGCTCATATGTATTTAGAAATTTGATACTACACAGGTGACCTTGTATATCAATGAGGATATAGTGCTGGTGTTAACTGACTATCCAAATGGAAGATAAAATTTGGGTCCCTTCCTCACTAAATGCACAAAAATGAATTCTACATGCATGCGAATGTAAATGTCAAAGGAAAGACTTACAACATTTAGAGAAAATATTAAAAAATATTTTTATAACCTTGAGTAGAAAGACATTTATAAAGATACTAAGATATAAAACCCACCCATTAAAGAGAATTACTGGTATGTTTGGCACTTTAAAATGAAGAACTGTGCACTGAAGGACATAATAAAGTGAGTAAAAAAGCAAGTGGCAAACGGAAGAAGATATTTATCATATACACTCCCAGCTGAGAATGAATATCCAGAATGTATAAAGAATGCTTACAAATGAATAAGAAATAAGAAACAAAGAGAAAAATGGTTAACAGGTATTTCATAGAAAAATTCTTTCAAAAAAGGTATTTGTATTTGTATCTTATATATATGTATATATGTGATTATTTAATATATACAATATATATTAATTATCTTTAATCTCTGTGAGTAAAATCTACCACTAGAAAAACCATTAGCTTTGTTGCTCACTTCCTTCTTTTTAGATTGCTGTTTTCATTCCATTTTCAGTCCTTTAGTATTTCAGAGTTGTTTAAATACTCTATTTCCTTTATTTTCTTGCTAGTTCAGCCATATTTTATCTAGCATTTCTGGGTGCTTTGTAACAAATTTGTTTGGGCTATCTTGTCTACAATATTACTGGAAATAGTAGTTCTTCTGCAAAGAAGAATAAGAACTAAAAAGCAGTATAAGATAAATGCTACCTAAGTGCTTAGACATGGACAAGCTCAGTTCAAGTGAGCACAACAAAGGCTAGCTTAATCAATAAAATGGCTTTAAAAATCAATAAATAATCGATGGAAAGAACATGGACTTTGAGGTCAGATAGATAAACTGACATCTCTGACCACCCAAGCTGTTTACTAGTTAGCTATGAATTAGCTGAGACTCCGTTAGCTGTGGGTAACAAATACACACCAAATCTCAGTGGCTTGCCACAGCAAAGGTTTCCTCCTGGCTCAAATTCCATGCTACAGCACTCTTTCTGTGAATTGGCTCTGGGATCCAGACTAATGGAACAGCCTTTGGATATTCTTTTCTCCTGGCAGGAGAAAAAGAGATGGCAGAACTACATGACCCTTAGAGCAAGTCTCATGTCATGAGATGGGATACATAATCCTGTTTCAGAGACATGCTGGAAAGGCAGGTTCAGCAAATATCTCAACAATAATGTAATATTAGTAAATTGGTTTTACTAATCATGGATCCTTTGCCTGCTACTTCGTGTCTTGTCAGAACAAAGAACTCCGTATCCCCTTTTCCAGAATCTGCAGTTTTTAACATTTTACCACATTTGTACCATTTTCTGTTATTCTTTCTGTTACATTTGCATACCTCTCCACCCCATTCTTTTTCTTAAGAGCAGGTTACAGGGGCATCTGGGTGGCTCAGTGGGTTAAGTCTCTGCCTTCGGCTCAGGTCATAATCTCAGGGTCCTGGGATCTAGCCCCGAATTGGGCTCTCTGCTCAGCAGGGAGCCTGCTTCCCACCCCCTCTCTCTGCCTGCCTCTCTGCCTACTTGTGCTCTCTCTATCAAATAAATAAAATCTTAAAAAAAAAAAAAAAGAACAGGTTACAGAGACTATGCCCAATCCCCTCCCCCCAAAAAACTCCAGTATATATTCCTCCAGAACAAGGACACTAATATAGGCAATCCAACAGTCCAAAACAAGAAATCAGCGTTGATTGGTCACTACAGGGCAATCCACAGACGCCATTCAAATTTGGAAGTGTTTCAACATGTGTCATTTCCATTCTGGTTCAGTATACCATCCCAATTCACTTTTTTGTCCCTTGCTATTTTCCTCTGGCCTGGAGCATTTCCTTGGTCCTTCCCCCTGTCTCACAACATTAACAGTTTTAAAGGCTCTAGGCTTTTCATTCTGTTAAGATTCCTCTCCACCAGGATCATTCTGATATTTCCTCACAACCAGACCCAGGCCATCCATTCTTGATAGGAATGCTACAGAAGTACTAGTCTGCTCTTTTTTTCCATGGATCACGTCAGGGGGCAACTCAGTGTTCACATACCCCAGCCATGGTGACACCAGCCTTGTTCACCTGGCAAGTTAGAACCGGTCAAGTTTCTAAAGTCACTAGCAAAGTCGTTATCTTTCCCTCTGTAATTGGTCAGTATTTTGTGGAGAGAAATCCCCCAAGTGATGCCAATGTCCTATACCCATTAAACCTCC
>RCUC01132007.1:0-15784 GCA_003697995.1 Taxidea taxus jeffersonii | reverse complement strand
TCATTTCTGTTCCGCTTGGCCTGCTTCCACCGCATGCACAGTGTGTAGGGAGCGCTGTTCCACGGGGAACAGAAGGACGCAGGCATGTTGTGTTGAGAAGAGAGACATATTCAAAGGGGAAACTGCTTCAGAAAAGCAGGAACAGAATTTGAGATCAAAGTGGCCATAAACTGCATATCCACAGTGTGACAGACCCAGGTCGTCTTCATAGCTGCCATGCCTACAAGGCTGTCCTGAATCAGAAGGGGCAAGCAAGCCCCGAGCTTGCTGGGAGCTGAGTGGGACTCAGTTTCCATGCGCCATGACACCTCCTCTCCCCTGAGACATGTCAACCGTCAGTGACCTCTTGGGGCTTTGGGCTGTGTAGGCATCGTTGGTTAGGTTACCCCCACCTAGACCCAGGTCGGCAAAGGACAAAGAATCCCAAACACCAAAGACAGCCCAGTGGGAAGTATTTAACCCACCTACCTCCAGACTTTCTGGCACGGACTAGCCCCTTGCCCCATCTTTGTTCCTGGCCAGAAAGAAATGGCGTGAAGCAGAGGACAGTTTCCAGAAGCCCTCTGCGCTCTACGGCATGTGTCCTGTGCACTTAGCACGGCTTAATGGAAACCAAACAGTTCTCTCCTCCTCTATATTCTTACCGCCCTGAGTCAAGCATCCACGTGGTTAAGAAAACGGCACCAACAGAAACATTTTTTTAAAATATCAGAGCACAACATGAAGTGACCATCACTAATTCAGAGGCACGCATGTGTCTGAAAGGCTGAAAAGAGGTGAGTCTTCCACAGGACTCTAGCTCAAGGCCACATTTGCTGAAGTGGAATCGCTCCCCTCGCAAGGTTTTGTTTATCCGGTCATTAAGAAAGTGGGGGGGAGTAAAAGGAAAAGAAAAATTCAAACAACTTTTACTTTCAGCTCTCAGAATAAGAACTGTTTTTCCAGCTGTGTAGTTGGAGGAGGTTTTAAGAAGCTGATTTGGTTCTCTCTCCCTCAATCTCTCTCTCGATTTCTGTGTGTGTGTGTGTGTGTGTGCACGCGTGTGTGTATAATATACATATGTATATATGTAGTTTTTTATCAGAGTGGTAAGAAAGTTTCTTACACAATTTTGCTCAGGCTGAACTGCCTGGAGACTAGTTTATTTATACTGCTTTATCGCACACCTGTTTGGATATGGGCTGTTTTGTGGTATTTAAACATACCATCTCCTGCCAATTGCTTTATCTGCAGACTCTCATGCTTTTGCTGCAAATGTTTCTTATTAACTCAGGAAAAAAAGAAAAACAAACACCAATTGCTCCGTGAACATTATTAGTGAGGACTAAAATAACCCGATTGTTACTTACTAACACGTCATCATTGAAGAACTATATCCCAGGAATCCGGCTAAAGTATGGTAAGGGCCATTTCACTGTACTGGAGGGGGGCAAAGGATAACAGAGACTTTTTGGATGAAATCCTTGAATAAAAATATTTTTAAAAGCCACCTGCTTATTTTGAGCTGGTACTTTAGGGAGAAAAGGAAACATTGCCATTTTGGACTGCAGTGGGCTATTTTACCCACTATAGATGTTCTGGAATACCCAGATGGCAACATTAGAATTTGCACGGAAGACCTAAAGCTGTTCGTATGACCCTCTCTAGATCATTTAGGCCCTAGGCCCCTCTCTCAGTAAAATGTGGGTCTTAATAGCTAACCAATGGTGAGAGAATTTAATTCAACACATAGCTCCAGAGTCACTCTTGTGAGATAAGTCTGGTGCTAGGCCTTGGGGTGCAGAGATGAGTGCAACATTGCCAACGATCCACAGGTCATGGTCTGGCACACAGTATGTCTCCATTCGATGTTAGGGAAATTTGAATATTTGTGTGTAGATTCATAAATAGCAAAATACAAGCCAAGCCTCCTCTGTAGAATTGAGATCTGAGTGTTTATGTGATGAATTTGATATTATCCTGCTGCTGAGAAAAAGGTTGGAATACTTGCTTAACAGACTGTGTTAGGTGCCTTTGCCATGTGATGAGTTGCCCCCAGTGTCTAGTGATTTGAAACAATACCCATCTATCATCTCAGTTTCTGTGGGTTAGGAACCCAGTGTACCCAACTGGGTGCCTTTGCCTTAGGTCAGTCCTGAGACCGCAGTGAAGGTGTTGGCCTGTGCTGTGGTCTTAATCTGAAGGCTCAAACGAAGGGAGAGCTTCCAACTTCAATCACATAGCTACTGTCACCATGTACTCGTTTGCAGGCGGGCTGTTGTACTGTGGACCTCTGTTTATCGGCATGTAGGCCTCTCCATAAGGTAGCATGTGAAGTGGCAGCTGACTTCCCTGAGAGAGAATCAAAGAACAAGAGAGAGTGAGCAAGACAAGAGCCGCATTATCTTTGTGACTTAACCTTAGGAGTGGCATCCGATCACTTGTGCTGTAATCTCTTTGTTAGATGTGAGCCAGTAGGTTCAGCCACACTCGTGGGGAGTGGGTCACAAGAACATGGATGCCAAGAGGCAGGGATCATTGGGGGCTGTCTGCATTAGAAACTTCTGCTTCATCTACAGGGCGACTCGAGTGGGACTTAGCCACAATGATCCTCTGCTCAAACCATTTCATGCAAGCCTCTTCACAGGGGAGCCATCATGGTACCGGGAGCTCCTGTAGTATCCCAAGGAGACAGTTGGGATAACACAGCCCTATGACGAAGTCTGGGGATTTTCTCTTTCTTCCTTCTTTTCAGCATGGATTTCTTTTTTTTTTTTTTTCCTTTTCTGTTTCCTTCCTTCCTTCCTTCCTTCCTTCCTCCCTTCCTCCCTCTCTCCCTCCCTCCCTCCCTTCCTTTATTTTGCCTGGTTGTGAAATAAGTATAATAAACAACTCTTCCTCATGAAGTTGTGGGGATTACATGCCATAAATGGTTAACACAGGTGCTGTGCATCTTGTAGTGCCAGGCCTCTATATTCCAACACTTGTCCCTCGTTTCTGGAGGTTCAAATGCAGTGATATGATTATAAGACAAATAATCATAATGGGAAATATGCACATGGGCTAGATGGATCTGTCAGAACTAACTGATTCCAGGCAGAGCTGGCTGTGAACGCAGTTCACAGTTCTGGAAGTCCTCTGCAGTGTGAGGCAACAAACCTTCAGCTGTTCACTTATGTAGACATGGGGAGTGGGCAATGGGGAGCAGTGTGCCAGGGAGAGCCGGGGCTTCCAGGCTTGGCTTTGGGGGCTCAGAGCAATAGCTACCCATGAAAGTATTTTGGTGTTTGAACTGGTCTAGATACGGTGGTATGCACGGGTTTCCCACTGCCATGGGCCCTGAGAATGGACACATGGAAATGTAGGGTGAAAATACCTGAGCTTGTTTGGAGGGGTTAGGAGAGACTTCTCTAAGGAAGAGACTCTAGCGCAGACCTGAAGATAAGCAGAGGTTATACACATAAAAGAGAAGAGAAAAGCTTTTTTGTGTCAAGGGAACAGCATGTGCAAAGACTCAGGCTCAAGAAGGCTCGTCTATACAGAGAGCCAAGGAAGAGAATGGTGACTCTAAAAGGAGAGAGAATAAAGGTGACACTAGGGTCACTCTGAATCATGTGAAGTGTTCGTATTTTGACTTGATAGGTTCAAAAGAAACCACTAAAGGTATTGAAGTAAAGGCATGGTATTATCATATTTGCATTCTAAAGATCATTCTGGCTGGAGTTACTAGCACAGTCAAGCAGAAGCATTGTGATCATTTTTCTGGCAGTTTTCCATTGCCATTGCAAAAGACACAGATGGTTAAAAAACACACAGGTTCTTGCTGCCTTCCCTGGTAGGGAAACACAACGTACACACTCACAACAATAGAAGTGCACGTGCTGAGAAGTGGTCAAGGATGGTTCAGGCAGGGTTGTTGGGTCATCAAGGAGGAGAGGAGTGAGCCTCCTTGGAGATCCAGGGAACACTTCTCAGAGGTGGTGGTGGCACAGGAGGAATCAGTAGAAACCTGCCAAATGGGCAAGGAAGGTCCCAGGGATTGCAGGCAGCGGGAAGGCCATGGGAAAGAGAAGGGAGGCCCAGGCGGGCAGTCCACATGGACATCTACCTGTGGCTAGGGTCATTGTGAATATTGTGAACAGGGACATCTTCTCCAGGAGAAGATGCCACAGCTGCAGGTGGAGACCGGCTGACTGCTATCCTATCAGAGCCAGCAGGTTGGCACGGAGGCGGGGCCAGGAGGCTGCCCCTCCCTTCCACGCTGCCAGGGTCTCCTTTGGGAGCCCTGGAGGTCAGTGCCTGCAGGGAAGAGTGAGCAGGGGAAGTCCTGGCCCTGTTTAGTGACTCACCCCTGACCCTGAGAGCCCCAGGCTGTGCCAAGAAGCCTGGAGTTGCTCCCAGAAGCTGCTGGGAAGTGAACTCTGGCCAAGCGAGGGCCCCCACTCTCCCTTCCCCATGCTGAGCCCAACACAGGCAGCAGGCTCAACCTGCTGGGGCTGTCAGATGCCATATGATGGAGGAGAAAGTAAGAAGGCCAACTGAGCTGACAGACCTGTGAGAGGTCAACTGATACAAGGTGGGGAATTCAGTCCTACTGAAGGGAGGGATTGCCAAGGCCACACAGGGAGATGGGAGCAGAGCTCGCAATCAGACCCAATCCTCCCAACATGTAGCCCAGTGAGTGTGTCATGGACAGTCTCCTTCTGTCGAATGAGCATAGTAACCAACTTCCTCAAGGAAGGATTCATGTTCTTTCAGTTGGCCTCTTCTGAGGTCAGCAAACTGGCTCGCAGGCCAAACCCAGACATGCCCATTTATGTATATTGATGGCTGTTTTCATGTCACAGTGCCCAGTGGAGTCATTAGAACAGAGACTATATGGTCCTTTAAAGAAAATAATCTGTTGACCCTGGTCCAGCCCACTGCTGCTCCAATTTCAGCATGCCTGAGAATCTGCTGGGGAATGTTTATGCAATAGTTGGTCCATTAGGGGTGGGATCCAGGAATCCAAAGCTTAGAAGAGTCTCAGGGGTCTTGATGCAGGTAGCCCAAGACCACACTTGAAGAGACTTTGATCAGTCTCCAGCTCATGGAAGACAGGGTTGACTCTGTGGGCTGCAGTGACCAGGGGCAGGGACAGCAGGCCTGTGTCTAGGCTTCTGCTGGGCAGAGCTTGCAGGCTTCTGTATACAAGTCACTGTGGCCCAGAGCTCCACCAGCTGTCATAGTGTGAGTCCCATGAGGCCTCTGTAGGATTTCTCCCTGGTTGATGGTAGGGATAGCACAGCGGCCACAGAGGCAGCAGCCCTCTCTTACTGGCCATGTGCCTGACAGGTCAGGGGATATAAAGATTAGTGGAGTCATTTCCCTTCTGGGTCTCAGTGTTCTTATCTGTAAAATGAGCCATTAGGTCTCTGTGTCTGCACAGATGCCTTTCTGCTCTATGATTGCTGATGAGCATAGTAATTATACATCAACACCAACATCCCTGAAATCCCCAGGATATTGGCAGAACACCACAGAAGCAGTGAAGTGGCTTGACATCTGCTTCCTAAGCACCAGTCCTCATAGCCAACAAAGTTCACAAAAAGAGACAGGAGGAAGCCACGGACTGGGTGTTGTGCAGACAAACCTGGGAATGCTCCCCTACTAGCAGGCGTTTACGAACATCATTATTCACTGTACGGTAGCAGTTTTTCTGGAGAACTTGCTATGCGCCGGGCTGTCTGATGCAAAGAACCATACAGGCCCTGCTTTTGAGGAACCCACACCTACTGCAGAGCCACGGGCCTTTGGCATGTACCATAGTCACTGCTTTAATTTGGTTCAGTGTTTATAAGAAAAGAGAGGAATATTATCATGCTAATTTGAAACACATGAGCATGTTTCAGCACTATTTGTTTTAGGTTAAAAAATCAAAATAAATATCCAACAACAAAGGACTGGTGTTAAAATAAATAAAAGGCTCGCAAAAACTAAAGCAATATGCAACACCAAATATTATACGTATACCATCAAAACCACAGTGAGATATCACCTCACACCTGCCAGATTGGCTAATATCAGAAAGACAAGACATAACAAGGGTTGGTGAGGGTGTGCAGAGAAGAGGACTCGTGTGTGGACCATTGGCGGGAATGCAAAATGATGCCACCGCTATGGAAAATACTATGGAGGTTTCTTAAAAAGTTCAAAATAGAGCTACCTCATGATCCAGCAATCCCACTTCTGGGTATTTACCCAAAGAAGACGAAAACACTAACTGAGGAAACTTCATGCACCCCTATGTTTTTGCAGCATTATTTATAATAGCCAAACTGTGGAAACAGCCCAAGTGTCCATCCACGGATGAATGAATAAAGAGGACGTCAAATATATTCATCTATCTCACACATGCACATGTGGACACACACACACACACACACACACACACACACACACAATGAAATACTACTCAGCCATGAAAGAGAATAAAATCAGGGCACTAGGCTGGCTCAGTCGGTTGAGCATCCAGCTGCTGGTTTCAGTTCAGGTCATGATCTCAGGGTCATGGGATCAGGCTCTGTGCTGGTCATGGAGGCTGCTTGTCTGTCTCCCTCTGCTCCTCCTCCCACTTGCTCATTCTCTCTTAAATGAATAAATAAAATCTTAAAAAAAAAAAAAAGAAAAGAAAAGCTTGCCATTTGCAGCAACATGAATGGACCTAGAGGGTATCATGCTAAGTGAAATTAGTCAGAAAGAGAAAGACAAATACTGTAAAATCTTACATGTAGAATCTAAAAAAAAAAAAAAAAAAAACAATGAACAAACAAAACAGAAACAGACTCAGACACAGAGAACAAACTGGTGGTTTCTAGAAGGGAGGACATGGCAGGGGGGCATGGGTGAAATGGGGAAGGAAGATTAAAAGGTATAAATTTCCAGTTATAAAATAAGTAAGACATAGGGATGCAATGTACAGCTTAGGGTATACAGTCAGTAATATTGTAACAACTTTGTATGGTGACAGATGGTAGCTAGATTTACCATGGTGATCACTCCATAATGTATATAAATGTTGAATCACTATGTAATACACCTGAAACTAGTATAATATAATATGTCAATGACGCTTCTATTTAAAAAAAAAATATGTACCTACAACAGGATTTCTCAGCATCGACTCTTTGTTGACATTGGGAATTGGGTACTTTGTTGTGGGCAGCTGCCCTGTTTGTTGTAGGACATTGAAGACCAATTCCACCCACTCTCACCCAATTAAGACAACTAAAAATGTCTCTAGACATTGCTGAATGCTCCCTGCGGGACCAAACCACTCCCTCCGCACATTGAGAGGTCTTAGTTCACAACAAATTTTCAATAATCTTAGAAATCACATATGCTGTAATACACAAGTAAAACAGAAAAGTCAAAAATTGAACAGACAGTATGATCTTATCTGTGCAAAACAACAGCAGAAGGAAAAAAAGGAAGAGAAAGGAGGGAAGAAAGAAGAAAAATAGAGAAATAAAAAGAAAATAGCCCAAAAGTTTAAATCAGCTGCTTTTGAATGGTGAGATCATAATCACTTCAATTTTGCTATAATGTCCTGCACTTTCCACAAGAACTGAACATTATTTCAACAACCAAGGAATGCATGTCAGGAAAACAACTTAAAACACCCAGAAAATTCATAAGAGTAAACACTGTTTCTGACTGATTTAGGTGGCTATTTTGGACAAAGCACATTTTCTTCAACTTCACATTTCTGAAAATCGCGCCTGCTTTCGGGTTCATCTTGGGCACTTAGACATGGGCTGTGTTTCTGAGCTGCCTGGTTTGTGGCTAGCCACCAGGATGTCTTAGCAATTCAGCTCAAAGGGGATTTTCCCCAACCTTCCACAAACAGTTGCTTCAAACGGAGTCATGTTAATATTGATACAAACTTTTGCTGACTCATCTCCATTGGCATATCATACAAACCCTCAGATCTTTCTAGAATTGGCCCCAACCATTGCTGAGGGGTTTCAGGGAAGGTCATGTGGGATCTTAAACTGCCTTCCTTGGGACTGCTGGTGACCGTCCAAATGCCACTGGAAGATGACGTTTCACGCATGGCCCTCCTGCCTCCGGATACCTTGGTGTCAGAACCTTGTAGGTCATCCTGAGAGGCCATGCTCCTTCCCCCCAAACCTCCCATGCTCGACCACCTAGGCGAGCAGATGCAAAAAGCTCCTTCTGCTTCTAATTTTATCATCTCCATCCATAGCTCTCAAGATCTAGGTCAAAGGTTGACAAACTTTTAGAATGAAGGGCCAGACAGTGCGTAATTTCATCTCTGTTGTCCATACCATGCAGCTCTGCCACTGTGGCAAGAAATAAACAAACAAACAAACAAACAAAAACTGGCAGAAGCATTATGTAAACAGATGGCTGTGGTTGTGCTCCAGTAAAACTTTATTTATAGTCTCCGAACTCTGAATTTCATAGCCTCTTGAAGTGCCATAAAATAGTTTTCTTCAAAAATCTTTCTTCCAGCCATGTATAAAAACAATTCATGGGCCACACGAAGTGTTTAGGTGCTATGTGCCCAGCTGGATTTAGCCTGTGCCCTGTCAGCCCCTGCTGTAGGGCAAGGGGAAAGGCCAGAAGGAAGACCAGGAGGACAATGGGCACTGGGATCAGTGGGAAGACTGGAATGGGAACACGGCAGGATCCACCTGGATCAGGGTCTTACAAGAATGCAGTCATTGGCCGGGTCATGTTCTCATCTGGAAGCTAAAATGGGGAAACAAGCACTTTCAAGCTTATTTGAGTTATTGGCAGAATTAATTTCCCTGTGGTTGTATGATGGAGGGGTCTAGATTTTTTGGTTGTATTGGCTGGAGGTCACCCTGAGGGCCTAGAGTCAGCCCACAGATCCTTGCCATGAAGACTTCTGCACCCAGCTATGGTCACCTCTTTTATCAAACCCAACAAGAAAAGTCCATCTCAGGAAAAGCCTCCCCTCTTTTAAGGGCCTCACCTGATTAAGCTGGGCCCCAAAGGGCAAGATAATCTCCTTTTCATTAACTCAAAATCAACTGATTGGAGGCCTTAATTACATTTGCAAAATGCATTCACCTTTGCCATATTCAGTTGACCAGAGGCAAATCAAGACTCCATCTGCCTCAAGAAGAGTGGATCACAGAGGATGTGAACATGGGGGAAGACTCCCAGGGACCACGCGCAGGTCTGCTCATAGGAGGAATGGGCTTCTCATTGAAAGAAATGTCTCACTGTAACTTGATAGAGGAGTTTCACTCAATTAGTTGAAGCTTACAGGGAAGAGACTTCTAGAAAGAAGGGACAATGTGTGTGAAGGCCCTGAAGAGGGATGGCAATTTTGTGAGGCTGAAAATACTCAGTTTGGTAGAAGGTGGTTCTCATCCCTGGCTACATCAGCTGGAGAACTCAAAAGGCTAATTGTTTTCTAAGAACCATTGAAAACCAATATAATTCCAAAATATACTCGGGGCTGGGCAAGCATATTTTTTGTTTGTCTGTTTTCCCTAAAATTTCTCAAGTTATCTCCAGGTAGGACTGGAATTAGGGGTTGCCTGGATGCTGCTTGAAGCAAACAGATGAGCAGTACCTATGTTAGCTCAACTCAAAAGATGTTTGGTTAAGGTAGGCAAGGAACAGCTCATTGCTCTTTTCAAAATGTAGACATCATTTAAGTGTTCCTTTTAGGAAATCAAACCCATGTCCTTTAATTTTTTTTTTAAAGATTTTATTTATTTGGGGCGCCTGGTTGGCTCAGCGGGTTAAAGCCGCTGCCTTCGGCTCGGGTCATGATCCCAGGGTCGTGGGATCGAGCCCCGCTTCGGGCTCTCTGCTCTGCGGACAGCCTGCTTCCTCCTCTCTCTCTGCCTCTCTGCCTACTTGTGATCTCTGTCTATCAAATAAATAAATAAAAATCTTTAAAAAAAATAAATAAAAACGATTTTATTTATTCATTTGACAGACAGAGATCACATGCAGGCAGAGAGGCAGGCAGAGAGAGGGGAGGAAGGGAGGCAGGCTTCCCTCTGAGCAGAGAGCCCGACACGCGACTCGATCCCAGGACCCTGAGACCGACCGAGCCGAAGGCAGAGGCTTCAACCCACTGAGCCATCCAGGCGCCCCAAACCCATGTCTTTTAAAAAGTAGTATATCCTTTGACCAAACGTGAGATTTTTAGAGTCACACAGCACAAGATTTGGCCAGAATTGGTCAAAATGCTATTCTTTATGGCTATCTCTCTCTTGAAAATATCTGATCAAATGTACTCAGGTTTTATTTAAGTCTGCATTTGACCCAAGAAGCCATGTTGGACAGGATTTTAAAGCACCTTCAAGATGAGGCTTTGATTTCAAAACAGTGAGCCCTTATCGCTCTCTGGCCCTGTGTCAGCAGCTTCATCGGCATCATCGTGTTAAATACTGCATTTTACATACCCAACAGCAGAACAAGAGCACAGAGAAAGAAATGGGAGCTCAGAAGGCAACTGACCCCAGACAAGGTAGCAGATGGGATAGTGTGGGAGCTTTGGACGTGGACAAGGATGACTTCTTTCAAGTCCTGCCCTCTTCCTCATGACCTATGTGAAGCCAGGACGGGGGCGGCGTCCTTGAAGCCAAAAACATCCACTTGTCAAATAGACCACACTAGCACCAACCTTCCGGGGCAGCTGTGGACAAAACAAGGCACCCAGCACAGTACGGGCAAGTATGTTCTGCCTGTTCTCCTGACCTCCGCCAGGCTGTGATGGACAGACTCATGGTTCCAAGCCTGAGATTCCAGCTCCAAGTCCAGTGGACTCTGCATGGAGTCAGAGGAGAAGCATGTACTTTTTAGCAGTTTGCTAGAAGATTCTTGCCTTGGAATATAGAAGATGATTAGTCAAGCACCTTCAGGAGTGGAAATATGTTGAATTTTTCATCTTTAAACATTCCATTTAGAAATCAAGCTGTCTCACAGATTTCAAATTAAGAACTGGCTAGATCTCCACCACCTCCTCCCCAGCGGCCAGGAGGAACCACTCTTCTCGGAGACTCAGTCTCTTCACAGTGAATGAAGATAGAAGATTCATCCTTCCAGATGTTGCTGCAGGTCCCTGCGGCACCGAGTCTGCACAGCTCTGACCGAGCACGCTGGCCGGCTCTTTGTCATCCCTCAGTGAAAGGTCTCTATTACTACAAGGACCAAGAAAGGAAGAGTAGATGGAGGAAATTGGTGCAGATTTCCCCTAAATTATTCACTGAGCAGTTATGTCCACCAGTCCTCACACCACTGACTATTTGGATCCTCCTTCCCAGTATCTCCTACGTGACATGAAGCAACGTGACACGTAGGGCGACCCTGTGCCGCGTAAAGGACAGAAGCTCTGACGTCTCTGTCTACAGTTCATGTCCACCTGTAACACAGGTACTTGGTGTCTAGTGTCAGGCATGTGGCCAACCTGCTCCAGAAGTAACTCCCCTTCCGAGGGCCACTGTCCCCTCTTTATGAGGCTGGAAGGATGTGGTATGGGGGGAGGCCATTGGCAGATCTGGTATTAAATTGTGCATCCACTCAAACCTGCGGCACATTGTGAGCTTGTAAATCACCAGCCCATGGACAAGGACAGCCAGCTCGATCCGCCTTGGCCCCTTGCCTGCCCCCAAAGATTCACAGTCCTGCAATTCAGGAGACTCGGGCCTCCCGCCACTATGTGGGCTGAGTGTGTGACTGTGAATTCCTCCTTTTGACTCCAGTGCTATATCAGGAAAGTTATCTTTTAGAAAAGCAAAGAAGAAGGCCCCTTAACTCCTAAGGGCTACTTCTGAAAGCATGTCTGCTGCTCCAAGAGCAATGGAAACCAGCCTTGGAACAGTAGCCACTGCCGCAGGCAGCAAAGGGGAAACCATGGGGCCTGCGTGGACTCCCCCCGGCAGCCGGGTGTCTCAGAGTGACTTCTGTTCTTCCATGACAAGATAGGGCATGTGTCTCTCATTTCGGGTTTTCCCACGCTGTCCACCATGCCCGCAGGAGGCCTGAGTATCTAAACGCTAAAGAAAAGGGGAATACACACTGAGGTTGAGCCGGTGTTAGGAATGACTGCTAAAGGATCCTTCTGGCCCTTCGTAAATATAGGTAGTATCTAGGTAGCACTGAAAAAAGGAAAAAAAAAAAAAAAAGAAAGAAAGAAAGAAACTATAAGCTATGTATGATGAGTTAAAAAAGAAAAAAAAAAGCCTGTTAGGATTCCAGGAAAAATGTGTATTCACGGTTCGATTTCCATTTTTGTAAGGAAAATGAAGGAAATGTCTTATTTGTTTCTTCTTAGGACAGAAATGATTATAAGCAAGATATAGGAGAGACTGAAAACTTGTTTTCCTTAATATGCCAAGTCTAGGCAGCAAAGGAGAAAAAAATAGAAAGTGATACAGAGAGAGAGAGAGAGAGAAGGAAGGAAGGGGGCTGATTTCTCTATCAGGTACGGGACACCCAATATCCAGGACCCATAATTCTTTTCAGGACTCAGAGAAAGGTTTTGTTTTGTTTTGTTTTTAAAGATTTTATTTATTTATTTGACAGACAGAGATCACAAGTACGCAGAGAGGCAGGCAGAGAGAGGAGGAAGCAGGCTCCCGACTGAGCAGAGAGCCAAGGCAGAGGCTTTAACCCACTGAGCCACCCAGGTGCCCCTCAGAGAAAGATTTTAATTTTAATTTCTTTTAAAGTCAGAAGGAAATGGGCGCCTGGGTGGCTCAGTGGGTTAAGGCCTCTGCCTTCGGCTCGAGTCATGATCCCAGGGTCCTGGGATGGAGCCCTGCATTGGGCTCTCTGCTCTGCGGGGAGCCTGCTTCCTCCTCTCTCTCTGCCTGCCTCTCTGCCTACTTGTGATTTCTGTCAAATAAATAAATAAAAATCTTTAAAAAAAAAAATAAAGTCAAAAAAAAAAATAAAGTCAGAAGGAAAATAAAATGAATTTAATTATAATGAGCATATAATATTGAATCCTGCCTCGATGATATTCCTCTTTACATCAATGCAGTTGTAAAATATAATATTTAGATTTTTTTTTTTTTTTAATGGAGGAAGGCACCCATGAAGGCTAACATGCATAGGGTCTAGGGAGAGGGAGAAGAGTGTTGGGAAGGAGGCAGAGGAGGAGGGGACAAAGAAAGGGAGACAGAGGTATACAGATACAATTGTGAGGCCTTGTGGGTGGTGATAGGCTTTGATAAAGATTCTTCCGGAGGTAGCTTCTACCTGTGTTATCTGGCTAGACGGCCTGGCTTGTGACTTGGGTGCAATTACCACAAGTTGTATTTTAACATTGCTGTGATCATTAATGCACTAGAAGATTTACAAAGGCAATAAGTTACTTTGTCTCGCCCCAGGTTTCCTCCCTTGTCTCTGCTGCAGCACATGAGTGGCTTCAGATCACTTAAATCCTTTCAAGTCCTACTTACCATTATTAAAATTTAGGAAGACCGAAGACAAAGGCCAAATTCTCAGCTTCAAGAGATGGGCTTCCTTTTTCTAAGAGTGTAATTGCTGGGTCTCATTCTTGCTAGCTCAGGCACCTAGAAAAGCCTGACCTTCCTGGGCACCATTCATCCTTTCAGACTTGGGTTTTCATTTTCAGGATCCTGCACCCACCTAACTGGTTGCCATCCTGGCTTATGGGCATCCATGGGGGACCCAGGGAGCTGCATTCCCACCTGGCAGTCTTTCTGAATCTGACCAAGGCTCTGCCCGGAGATAAGGGCAAACAGCCCTGTCAGTGATGAACTAACCCTCCATAGATGAATCCAGTAAAGCAAAATTTACAAGAAAGCATCTTCCTGAGTTTGCCTAAGAAAACAGTATGGTACCATGAAACCCAGCTCGACTATTTAGTGGGCGAGTAACTATTGAAGCAAGTCGATCTGTGCCTCAGTGTGAAATTGTGACAAGCAATATCTTGTATTGTTGTTGTCGGGATTAAAATTAAATTATGGGTCTGAAACACTTAACACAGGTTTGACAAGTACAGATGTTAATCAAAAGATGGCTTTTAGGGGCAACCAGCCAGCTCAGTCAGAAGAACATGTGACTTTTGATCTCAGGGTTCTGAGTTTGATCCCCACATTGAGAGTGGAGGTTACTTAAATTTTTTTTTTAATTATTAAAAAATTTAAAAGAAGGCTTTTATTGACACTATGGTTATTTAACTTTTCTGTTCTTCTCCCAGTTACTAAGGAGATGATACCTATTATACAACAATTTAAAGTATTGAAAAGTATAAAGAAGCAAGAAGAAATCAGACTCATAATCACCTCACCTAGAAACAGCTAATTGGACATTTGGACATGCTCCTACCTCACTTATGTTTAAAAGCATTTCAGATACAGAATAATGAAACTGGTAAGAGAGTTCACCAAAGTTGCTAGATTCAAGCCCATCCATCAACAGTAGCCCAAACTTATTCGTCAGTACTACCTCATTACTAAGTGCATTATCAAATCCATATTATTTACAATGGCACCTAAATAGTAAATACTTACAGAAAAAATTCTAACAAAAATACATGTACCTCTATGATAAAAACAGTAGAAAATATTATCTTAAGTCATTAAAGAAAATCTCAGTATAGGAAGATATAGATCATGGTCATATAGAGCAGATTATAAACAGGGAATTCTTCGTAATTACTCTATATTTAAATTCAAAGTAATTCCATTCAAAACCATAACAGGGAATCTGAGAAGACAATACCAAAATTTCACATGGGAAATGAAAGAGGAAAGTAGAGTCAAGATCATTTTGAATAAATAGAACAAAGTAAGAGACTTACGGGTCATAAAGTTTTATTATAAATCTCTAGCAACTGTGGCAGTGTTACATGGAGAGAAAAACAAACCATTAGAAAGCTCCAAAACAGAGCCAAGCATTTGTGGAAACTTGACATAGAGTATAGAATATAATGGGCACAGAAATCAGTTGGTTGGGGGGATTGACTATGCAATCAAGGGTCCTGGGGGCGCCTGGGTGGCTCAATCAATTAAGTATCTGACTCTTGATTTCAGCTCAGGTTATGGTCTCAGGGTCATGAGCTTTGCCCTGAGTGGAAAATATGGGCTCAGCAGGGAGTCTTCCTGGAGATTCTCTCTCCCTCTCCCTCTGCCCCTCCCCACGCATGCTTGCACTCTCTCTCTCTCTCTCATAAATAGATCTTTTATTTTAAAAAGTGCATGTATCAAAATGAATTAATCAATCTCCCAAACATACTAGGAAATGAAAAAAGAAAGTTGCAGAAGGTTGCTTATTATATAACACCTAAAATATAAATGTATCACTATTATATTGTTCATGGGCACATATATTTAGTAAAAGTATAAACCCATGAGACAGGATAGTCACCACAATCAGGATAATTAGTTATTTCTGGCAAGAGAAGGATGAAATGGGGTAGATACAGTGGCTTTTAACTGTGTTTGTAAGAATGCATTATTTAGGGAAAAAATTAAAAGTGAGTATGATCAAATAAAAACTTAAGATTTCACAAAATTGAGTAAGGACAGCACTAGCTAAGTTATATTATTCTCTGTATTTTTCTATATACTTGAAATATTTCATAATCTGGCAAATGTGTATATTTTCAATCATAAGACAAATGTCTATTACAATTGTAATTAAAGGAATAAAACCCAATTATTCACAAATAAGTCCAGCGAAAGGCATATTGTTAGGGAAATAAAGGTCTGGGAGAGGAAAAACTTCGCAAGGAGGGAACCTCTAAATTAAAAAGGAGAGTTGTTTTTTTTTTTTTTTT
>ML101991.1:12256-33658 GCA_003697995.1 Taxidea taxus jeffersonii | reverse complement strand
CTTATTGAAGAACCATTGGCTGAGTATTCTATGCTCCACCTAATGTGTGAAGTGCTAAGAGTGCAATGAAAAAGCTTCTTGCTGAAAAGGAAGGGATGGTGGCCTCCTATGTTTGATTAGGGAGAGTGTAGACTTCCAGCTCTTCTTGACACAAGGTTTCAATGAATAACTCTATTTTAAGGCCCTGCCACAACAAATTCTTACTAGACAGGTCTCCTGAAGCAAAGGGGATCAAAAGCAAAAATAAACTATTGGGACTTCAAGATAAAAAGCTTCTGCACAGTGAAAGAAACAATCAACAAAACTAAAAGGCAACCTATTGAATGGAAAAAGATATTTGCAAATGATATATCTGATAAACTGTTGGTATCCCAAATCTATAAAGAACTTAAAAAGCCTCAACACCCCAAAACCAAATAACCCAGTTAAGAAATGGGCAGAAGACATGAATCAACATTTTTCCAAAGAAGACATATAGGTGGCCAACAGAGACATGAAAAGATGTTTGACATCACTCACCATCAAGGAAATACAAATCAAAACTATAATGAGATATCACCTCACACCTGTCAGAATGGCTAAAATTAACAACACAGAAAACAATAATTGTTGGTAAGGATGCAGAAAAAGGGAACCCTTTTATATTGTTGGTGGGAATGCAAACTGGTGCAAC
Organism: Taxidea taxus jeffersonii; assembly: GCA_003697995.1. Taxonomy (NCBI): domain Eukaryota; kingdom Metazoa; phylum Chordata; class Mammalia; order Carnivora; family Mustelidae; genus Taxidea; species Taxidea taxus. The sequence goes on along the minus strand of ML101991.1, from coordinate 32,985 downwards.
TACTCTGGAAAACAGTATAGAGGTTTCTCAAAACATTAAAAGTAGAACTACCCTATGATCCAGCAATTGCACTACAAAGTATTTACCCAAAGGATAAAAAATACTGATCTGAAGGGCTACATGTACCCTAATGTTCACAGCAGTATTATCAACAATAGCCAAATTATGGAAACAGTCCAAATGTCCAATGACTGATTAATGGTTAAAGAAGATGTGGTATATATACACAAGAGAATATTGATCAGCCATCAGAAAGAAAGAAATCTTGCCATTTGCAAGATTTGCAATGATATGGATGGAGCTAGTGTGTATTAAGCTAAGCAAAATAAGTCAGTCAAAGAAAGACAATTACCATATGATTTCACTCATATGTGGAATTTAAGAAACAAAACAAATGAACATGGAGGGGAAAAACCAAGAAACAGACTCTTAAGTATAGAGAACAAACTGAGGGTTACTAGAGGGAAGGTAGGCAGGGGAATGTGTTAACTAAATATTAAGGAGGGCACTGTTGTGATGAACACTAGGTGTTGTATGTAAGTGATGAATCACTAAATACTACACCTGAAACTGAAAACAACAACAGAATGGGAAAAAAGTAATAATATGACTAAGAAAGTTCAAGCAGTTAACAGCACCATCTACCAGCTCCTGGGATTTCTATCCCCTGACTGGGGAAGGTTCATTGCTATGGCATTGGTTCTCTTATACCTGGAGGGTAGAGAGGATTAATAATGGTGACAGCAGAATCTCAGCCAGCTCAGAGGCTGCTAAGAGCTGGGAGACTTTCCTCAGGGAGAGCTATGTGCACTTTGATGACAGCTGATGGCATTCGCGCTCCCAGGGGATGGAGATGAGGCTGCCATCTGAAATCCATTACTCCCTTGAAAGCTGTGCTTTATGGCAAAGCTCTGTCTCTTGAAAATGCCAACAGTAGTATTTAAGGACTTAAGCACAGTTCTTAGAGACTCCAAGATTCCAAATTGCTACTCTGTTCCTTTGGGCACATTGTTGCCAGGATCTTCAAAGGCCTAGAGTCCCCAGACGTTAGAAACAGCCCATGTGAGTTTGATGAGATACTTCTGATGCTGTCCACAGGATGGATTTTTGTTTTTTGCACACCTGACCTCCACATTCATTCTTGAAGGATTGGATGGGATGAGGGTTAAGACATGGGAGTGCATTTTTTTCCCTCTCATCACTGACTTCTTAAGTGCAACCTCCTCACAATGATCTCGTACAATCATCTGCTATCGTCTCTTACAGTACCAAGCACTTCTTCATGGCAGTTATCACACTCTGCATAAGTTTTGCTGAATTATTTCCCTTTTTTTTCTCAGTTAGAAGGTAGATTCATGTAAAGTAGGAATGCTGTCTATCAGTGTGTACCCAACATCTATCAAAATGCCAGCACCACAAATGTTCAGTAAATAGCTGCTAAATTAATGAAGAATGACCAGGTCATAGATGAAGATAGAGAGGTCTTGAATTGCCTATATCAAGTGCTCCATTTTGGTCCAAGTCTGTATTGTTTTGGACTACTGTTTCCTGCAAGACTTGATTGGAAACAATGTTGTAATTAATTTTAGCACGGTCTGGCAGGATCTGCTTTCCCTAGGCACTAAGCTAGCAATTCTCATTCCTTCAGACTTGGGAGCATCTTAAAGTTTTTAGTTGTTGTTGTTGTTTTGTTTTGTTTTGCTTTTATTTTAAATATGAATAAGGAGCTAAAGCAAAGAAGCAAAAAAAAAAAAATCTTTGCTCTTCAGGAAGTATTACATATGGGCATGAGCCAGAGGGCATCTCATCTCCGGTGAGTAAATACAGTAAATGAAAGTCTGCTTATGAAGTATTGACAAGTGTGCTTGTAAGCCAATTATCTGATGTAGTTTCTGATGTATGAATAGGTAGAATCCCCTTCATACTGCCTGTGGCTGGTATAGGAAGGGGCTTTTTCCCTTTGATTGGCTGTATATGTTTGGGTTCACGGGGATTTTAAGGTGGATTGCTCTAGCAGTATTTATGAGAATAACAGCTGTGCAATTACCATGATAAGGGGGAGCCCAGGGCCTCCAGAGGACATTGAACTGGTAAAGGAGCAGAAGAAGCCTTCCTGGGGAGGTGGAGTTTGAAAGGAGATTTGGGAGTGTTAGAGGTGAAATGGGGGCATGGACGGGGGATGGGTGGAAAGTCAGCAAAGTAGAGAAGGGGTCTGAGTAGGGGATAAGCAGTGCATTTAGGAAATTGAAAGGAAGGTGGTTGGAGGGTAGGGAATTAACAGATGGATACTAAAGCCAGAAGGGTGAGAAGGTTTCAGATTATAACAGGCTTTGGAGGGGGGTTTACAGATGTTCTCTTTATCTTGACTGCAGTGGTAAAACAAGGAAAGACCCCCAAATGAGGGGAAGAAGACAGCATCATGTCTTAGTACCTTGGGCAGCCATAACAAAGCCATGAACCGGGTGGATCATAACAGAAATTTCTTTCTTATAGCTCTGGAGGTTGGAAGTCCGAGATAAGTGGGCCAGCATGGTTGGGTTCCAGCAGCAGACTGCCTAATTCTCACTGTGCTCTTGTGTGGTGGAGAGCAGAGTAGAGAAGCAAGTTGCCTCGTGACTCATAAGAGCACTGATCCCATTCATGAGGATCCTACCTTAATAACTCCATCTAATTCTATTATCCACCAATGAGGCCACTTCCTAATACCATCACACTGCAGGGTAGGGTTTTAACATGTGCATTCTGCAGGGACGCAAGCATGTAATTCATAACTTCATGCGGCTATGTGGGCAGTTTCTTTCCCCTGGACTCTGCCGTTCCCAAATTCTAAATTGGATTAAAATTAGTTTTAGATCCTTGTAAATCTACAGAGCTGAAGACACAGGCTTACATTTATTTCGTTCCTGCTGCGGCTGACTGATCTAGGACCTCGTTCTCTGTGACTGGGAGCAAAGTGGAGATGCAACGGGGGTGGGAGTTAAGGTGGTAGGAAAAGTAAAAATGAAAGAAGATGGGATCGGGAGGGAGACAAACCAAAAGAGACTCTTAATGTCATAAAACAAACTGAGGGGGGTGGGGGGAAGAGGGGTTGGGAGAGGGTGGTGGGGTTACATTATATGTTTAAATAAAGCTTAAATAAAGTTAAAAAAAAAAAAGCCTTCAAGCGACATCCCCAACTCCAACTATCTCCATTCTAGCCCATTCTGTATCCTGCTTCTCCCCAGCCTAAAAAGCTTCCATTTTCCTTTAAGTCTAGAGAAACCCTAGCAAGAAGGGTGAGTCACTCCATGTGCTAAGGGCTTATACATACATTATATCATTATACATGCATTATGTTACACTTTGTACACTTTAATCCTCCTGTGCATTCTACCATTATGCATCTACCATTATGCCTGTCTTATATCGCATAATGTCATTTAATCCTCACCGCCCCCAGGTAAGGTAGGCACTACCACCTTGATGCACTTCACTTGTAACTCTGCTCCTTAAATTCCAGCCAAATGAGACCGGTGAAATTGCCTGAACATGCCCAGGGCTTGTTTTCGTCCACACCTCTGCTCACACCTTTAGTACTACGGGGGAGGGGCCTTATGCTCCCCACCCCTCCTCCGTGCATCCATTCAGACCTCAACTAATACATTTCCTTCTTCAATGCCTTCATTTGCAGGTTTTCTGAAGTCCTGTGTTCCACATTTGTTCTTAACTGCTGTTATGTAGCATTGTACTAGTCATGTTTATAGCTAGAAGAGTCTTCTTTCAGTAGTTCATGAACTCTTTATTTCAAACGTTTGCTTATTCACTTTCATTTTTAAAATTGTATATAGTAAAATTTAAATGCAATAAAGCCCAATTTGGGGGGGTGTACAGTCCTACAGGGTTTTATACATGCAGAGATTCTGCTAAGCCCCACAGAAAACAGAACAATTTCAACACCCCAAAGAATTACCTTTTGCTGTCCCCTTTATAGGCAGAAACTCTCCCCCTGTAATCCCTGTAATCACCCACTTGCTACCTGCTCCTATAGTTTTGCCTTCTCCTAAATGTCATATACGTGGAATTTGTAGTGTGTAACTGTTTCAGACTGAGCTCTTCCACTTGGCAAAATGCATCTGAAGTTTTTCCACGTTGTGTGCATCCGTTGTTTGTTCCTCCTCCTCGGTGTGCAGTGTCCTATTGTTTGTGTGTCCATTAACCTGTTTTTTTTTTTTTAAGATTTTATTTATTTAGAGAAAGAGAGAAAGAGAAATGTGTGAATAGGGGGAGGGGCAGAGGCAGAGGGGTAGACTCTCAAGAAAACTCCCCATGGAGCAGGGAGCCTGCCACAGCTGATCCAGATCATGACCTGAGCTGAAACCAAGAGTCAGATGCTGAACCAAGCCACCCTAGTGCCCCTCCATTCACCTGCTTACTGAATCACCGCTGACGGGTTTCATTCCGCTCCAGCTACCTAGGAGTGAAATTACTGAATTGGGTGACAAGTGGACGTTTAGCTTCTATGAAGCTGCCAGACTGTCTTCCAGAGTGGCCGTAACATTTTTCATTCTCTGATTATTCACCTTTGTAATGGTTTCATGTGCCTGTGAAAAATGGTCTCCACAGCATTTTCTAAATGGATTTCTGCAAGTGGTAAGGCTGAACTGCAGTCGTGGTCTTGCAGAAGAAAGGGGAAACTGCATGTGTTGGGTAAATATTCCAGCCAGTGACTACAAAGATTGTTATAACACGGGAAAGAGAGAGACAGAGGGACACAAAAGAAATTTCTCCTCCTGAAAAATAGAATCTGAAAGGTCGACTTCAAGACATGGTTTAAGAATTTGGTACCTTATTCTCCAATTCTAGTTTTTAGGTGATGTGAAGCTTAAAATACAGTGAAAAGCATCTATTCAGATGCTAATATATGAGCTTGGTGATGAATTTTATCTTATCAGTATAGACTAATAGGTAGCACACTCCATAGTTAAGGCTCCCTACTAGGTGTTATGCAGGATAAGCAAATAAAGAACAAAGGATTCCTTCCTTCAGTGAGTGCTATCTATGCTGATTATTGTAGTAAGAGCAGTAATAGTCTTCAAAATTTATTGAGGTCAATGTTAAGTGTTTACACATAATTTAGCTCACCTCATAACAACCATATAAATGTGGCACTAATTCTACACTTATTTATAGATGAAAATATTCAGGGGCAGAGAATTAATTTCCCATGGTCACAGAGTTAATAGGTAGTAAAAAAAGAAATTTGAAGACAGCTGTGATGTTACAGTTTGTTGTTTGAACCACTAAATCACCATGCCTGCCCCATGAGAAAAGAGTCTGAAAACTAAATGAACAGATTTAACAATATCAAAAAGATGTGTCTAAAATCTCCATTAAGTTCAAGTGTTTTTAAGAAAATGAGCACACTCATTTGTGTGGAAATCACTGAATACATTTTTTAAGATCCTTATTCAACACAGAATTCATGGCCTCTATCTGGTAAAAATCTGTAACAGGGAATTATTTAACATGAATTAAAGTTAAAAAAAAAAAGGCAACAGAAAATCTCACCACATTTCTTTTCACTCCACCAGGGATGACAATTCATTGTTGATCTTCTAAAATTGTGACTCCGTGACAAAATTTACTTTAATATTTAAAATAAATAATACCAGGAATGATATCAATAATATTGCAGACTGGGAGATCCTAGACCTTGTCCCACACAAAAACAACCATTTAATAACTGCTCAATAATGAAAATAGCCCTGACAGAACTCTTGAGTATAACTAAGAAGCTATGGGCCCATCTGCAGCCCTCAAACCAAGGATGGCTGCATAGAAAGTTGTTAGGAGCATTTTACCTGCTTCTCCCCATTCCCCAAGTTGGCATATTGAAAGGGCAAAAAAATAAAAACAAAAACAAAACAAAACAAAAAACAAAAAACATGACATCTCAGCAGACACACAAAAAGTATTTGACAAAGTTTTACATCCATTCATGAATAAAACTCTCAACAGAATAGGTAGAAGAGGGACACCTGAGTGGCTCAGTTGGTTAAACAGCTGCCTTCGGCTCAGGTCATGATCCCAGCGTTCTGGGATCGAGTCCCACATCGGGCTCTTTGCTCAGCAGGGAGCCTGCTTCTCCCTCTGCCTCTGCCTGCCTCTCTGTCTGCCTGTGCTCACTCTCTCTGACAAATAAATGGATAAAATCTTTAAAAAAAATTATTTAGAATAGGTAGAAGAGAAAGATATCTCAACACAATAAAGAGCATACAAAAAAGCCCACAGCTAATATCATAATCAATGGGGAAAACCTGAAATCTTTCCTTTTATAATCTAGTACAAGGCAACAATGCCCACCCTCAACACTTCTATTTAATATAGTACTAGAAGTCCTTACTAGTGCAATGAGATAAGAAAATGAAATAAAAGGCATTCAAATTGTAAAGGAAGAAGTAAAATTATCTGTTTTCAATTGACACAGTCATATATGGAGAACTTCCTAAAGGTTCAACAGCAAAACTGTTAGAACTAATAAGCGAATTCAATAAAGTTGTAGGATACAAAATCAATTATGTTCTTCTATACAAATAACAAAATATTTTAAAAGGAATTTTTAAAAATCCCATTTGCTGTAGTAGGAGAAATGACAAAATACTTAGAAATACACATAACCAAAGATGTGAAAAACATGTACACTAAAAGCTATAAAACACTGATGAGGGACACCTGGGTGGCTCAGTTGGTTAAGCCACTGCCTTCGGCTCAGGTCATGATCCCAGCCTCCTGGGATCGAGTCCCACATCGGGCTCCTTGCTCGGCAGGGAGCCTGCTTCTCCCTCTGCCTCTGCCTGCCTCTCTGTCTGCCTGTGCTCACTCTCTCTCTCTCTCTAACAAATAAATAAATAAAATCTTAAAAAAAAACACTGATGAAAAAAATTAAAGATACAGATAAATAGAAAGATATCTCATTTTCAAGGATTTAAGGTTTAGGAATTAATATTATTAAAGTGCTTATACTACCCAAAGTGATCTACAGATTCAATGTAATCTCTATCAAAATCCCAGTGGCATTCTTCACATAAATAGAAAAAAAAAAATCTGAAATTCACATGGAACCACAAAAGATCCTGAGTAGCAAAAGCAATACGAGAAAGAAGAGCAAAGCTGGCGGCATCACATTTCCTTTTTTTAAAATACATTACAAAGCTGAAGTAATCAAAACATATGGCACTGGCATCAAAACAGACATACAGACCAATGGAAGAAAACAGAGAGCACAAAAGAAATCCATGCATCTAAAGTTAACTGACATCTGATGGGGATGCCAAGAAGACAAAATGGGGAAAGGACAGTGTCTTTCATAGTGTTTGGAAAACTGTATATCCACATGCAGAAGAATATAACTGGACCATTACCTCAGACTATAGATGAAAATCAGCTAAAAAACCTAAATAGATCTCAAAAGAAGACATACAAGTGGCCAAAGCAAATACAGGTTTTTGCTGAGCTTCACTGATTATCAGAGAAACACAAATCAGAATAACAATGAGATATTACCTCATACCTGCTAGAATTGCTCTTATCAAAAAGAAAAAAGATGAGTATTGGCAGGGATATAGAAAAGGGAGCCCTTTTACACTGTTGGTGGGAATGTAAATTGGCATAGCTATTATGGAAGCAGTATGGAGTGTCCTCAGAAGCTAAAAATAGAGCTCCGTTATGATACAGTGATCCCAATTCTGGATATATATCTAAAGGAAATAAAAATCTCAAAGAATATCTGCACTTCTATGTTCACTGCATCATCATCATTATTCACAATTGCAAGATAGAAAAACAACCTAAATGCCCATTTATGGGTGAATTGTAAAGAAATGTGGCATTTCAGCCATAAAAAGGAAGGGAATCTTGCCATTTGCAATAATATGGATGAACTTTTAGGACATTGTGATATGCAAAATAAGCCAGATACAAAGACAAATACTGCATAATCTCAGTTATATGAGGTATCTAAAATAGTCAAACTCAGAACCCAGTTTGTAGAATGGTGGTTTACAGGGGCTGTGGGGAGAAGGACCTGGGGGAGATATTAAGGTATAAGACTTCAGTTATGAAAGATGAAAAAGTTCTGCACATCTACTGCACAATAATATAAATATAGTCAGCAATATTGTATCATATGCTTGAAATTTGCTAAGAAGGTACATGTTAAGTGTTCTCACCACAGATGGGCATGCACACACACACACACACACACACACACACACACACAAACTGATTGTATTGTTATAACCAGAAATAATGCCCATTAGTATTGGATTAGAAAAAAAAATTCTGGACTAAAAATACTTTTTAATTATAAAATATTGTAAAAATGGAATTGAAATCACTTATAATTCTATGTAAAAAATTATGTATATATGTAAAAAATTAGATTTGAAATTACTGTCCATCAACAGAGGATTAGTTCAATAAAATCATGTTATTTTCAAATGGAATGCTATGCAATATTAGCATTGGAAAGAAATGAGGTAGTTCAGTAGGTACCAGTATTGAAGGACTTCATGTTATAGTAAGTGTAGAAAGCAAGAAACAAGACATTGTATACAAAATGCTATGATTTGTGTAGAGAAAAAAGAATAAAGGCATATGTTAAAAAAAAAAAGGGAGGAAAAAAGAGATCTCTTTCCACTGTGTGTGAGCATAGCAAGAAGTCTGCAAACCAGGGAGAGAGTTCTCACCAGAACCAAAACTCTGTTGGACTTTAACGTTCAATTTTCTAGCCTCCCGAACTGTGAAAAACTAAATTTCTGTTGCTTAAGCCATAAACATGTACAATAAAATAAAAAGAGTAATCTTGAATATATTTTGCCTCATTACATCAAACTAAACAGGGAAAGAATCATTATTTAGACACGGGTAAATAAAAATTTTCAGTGGGTTTAAAGTGGACAAAAAAAAAGGGGGGGGTGTTATTTTGGCAGGCAGAAATCTGCACATACCAGGCAAGAAATGAGTGGATCTGAGACAAATTTATTTCAGATAAAGTAAACCAAATGAGAAGAAAAGAATAAAATAGTATTAACATACACATTCATTCTTTGGATTTGGCATGTAGAACTTTTCTTTCTTGAGTTACCTTGAAAACACCTTTTTCTTTAGAAAATTCCTCCCAAATCATTTGATAGCTGTACTTTGGTTGGGTAGGAAATGTTCTGATGCCATGTGTAGATTTACAGATGTCTTTCTCACATCTTGTCAGATTGCCTCATGTTAAAATTTCAAGTTATGACTAAAATATAGAGTTTTAATTTAATCACACAGTTCACTGCTCTCTGCCCCCAAGGCCTTTGTAACCAGGAACAAGATATTCAGCTATACGGCCTAAAAAATTAGATAGCTAAACAGCTTTTAGCTGAGGTGCCTAAGCAGCTTTTTAGCCACTCAGAGGAGTAGAGTACAAAACCACGTCTTGAATGCGATCTTTGTGGACTTTTTATTTTCACTTAGCAATGGCAACTTGCTTTCTCTACCTGGGCCAATCAGTTGTAGAAGATGTGAGCCAGTATTATGTTCAGATTCCCTTTATCCCCTCCTCCACCATTTTTCAGAGGAACAACACCAAAAATATATATAACCTATTTTTTTAAAAGATTTTATTTATTTATTTGACAGAGAGAGATCACACATAGGCAGGGAAGCAGGCAGAGAGAGAGAGGGGGAAGCAGGCTCCCTGATGAGCAGAGAGCCCGATGCGAGGCTCAATCCTAGGACTTGAGATCATGACCTGAGCCCAAGGCAGAAACCTTAACCCACAGAGCCACCCAGGCGCCCCTATATAATCTATTTTTATCCATATTCTGGTTTTACAAATGAGTCTTCACCACCGAGGAGTTAGAATATCATGAAATGGGAAAGATTAATGAAAGCAGGAAGAAGCTGCTGCAGGTAAATCATTAAAACTAACGAGTTTGGATTCAAAAATGACTTCTGAGTGAGAATGAAGATAGTAACTAACATTTATTGAGCCGAACACTATTCAAAACATTGTGTCATTATTTTACTTACTCTTCATAGCAATCTTGTGCAGTAATTACTCTAATTATTGCCAGGAAACCAAGACACAGGGAAAGGTTAACCACAATGTGTAAAACTCTATGCTAAAAGTCATCAAGGAAAAATAAAATAAAATAAAATAAAAGTCACCAAGGGACATAAAAATATCAACCCAAAGACCCAAGGTCTAGAAGGGAAGGTAGAGGTTATAATAACATATACTGGTTGTGTTAGTGAGTGTTAGGCACTGTGCTACGCATTACTTAATTTGTCTGGATACCCAAAGATGTGGTTATTGGGTTTCTGTTTTCTAGCTGAAGAATTGGGACTTAAATAGGTTAAGTAAATCCTGCAAAGTCAGGCAAACACTGTGTATAAGAGTGAAGATTAAATTTCACTATGCTTGTCTATTTTGCTGGATCCAGTGTGTCCTCATTGAAATAAGGACCCCATACTTAGGGATCAAGGTCAATCACATTTGAAGGAAACTGCTGTGGTTTGGTTCAGAGCCCATTTCTAAGCTGGGCTCCAAATCTTTTCGTTTATGGCTTACTGGTGATAATAAGAGCTGGACACCAGGGACTTTAGTGTGGAACCAGAGCCTTAGTCATGATTTCAGAGTACAAGGAGAACTTGGGAGTTGTCTTACCAAAAAGAAATGTTAGTCTACATGTATCAAGATGTTCACAGGCATTCTGGGGCTTCCAAGTTAAGTGGATTAAAAAACAGGACCTAAAACCGGTTTTCAGGTTTGCTATCGAATTGGGAATTTTAACAATGTTTGAAAGATAGTGTTCCTGGTACAATTTCCAATATTTATATGTTTCTTCTAATCTACATTCAATGGAGGTGGACCTGGACATGCCCAATCTATTTCTATAGGGATGTTTTACAGTCCAGGATATTCATTGGGATGATTCTTCCGGCAGGATGCATTTTTTGGGGCATGGAGTGGGGTGAAGGGAAGTGTTAATATCTGCCATAGCTTAAGATTGTATAGATCTATCAGTGATGGACTGCTCTGAACTAATGCTTTTATTTTTATTTTTTTATTGTGGTGAGAACACTTGCCATGAGATCCACACTCTTAACAAAATTTTAAGTGCACAATACAGCATTGTTAACTACAGGCACTGTGTTGTTCAGCAGATCTCTAGAACTTATTCATCTTGCAGAACCAGAACTTCAGACCTTGTTATCAGGGGCTGGAAAAACCTGAACTAATGGTTTTCATTGCAAAATGACTTATTCTAAACACTACTCTATATGATATTTACTTCCAGGGCTTCAATATACTTGTTGCTGAAGCCATGAAGGTTGTTGAGGATTTTTCTCCTCAAGAGGTATCTAATGTCAGGTTCAGTTGGTGGTTTGGATAAATCCACAAAGAACTTGAAGTAGGAGCCAAGATGGGTGGCACAGCATAGAAGAGGTGTCTCCTAGGGAAAGGGTGAGAGAACTCAGATACTCTGAGTGTGGTGGGTGACTGAGAAAGTACCATGAGAAGAAGAGGCATTACCAAAAACAGCCCATGATAGGGGAATATGGTGGCTTCATCTCTAGGAGCAGGGCACATGTTGAAGTTGGTGACAAAAGTTCCATGAATCACACTGGATTTGGGGCCAACCTTGGGCAATTCTTGAAGATGTATGTAATGATGAATCACTAAATCCTACACCTGAAACTAATATTATATTGTATGTCAACTAACTAGAATTTAAATAAAAACTTGGGATTTAAAAAAAAAACAATTCTCCATTTTCATATGTGCACTTCAAATATGGTAAGTGTGGATATTCTTTTCTTACTGTTTGTCTTCCTCCATGACAACAAAATATGGAGGTTAAGCAGCAGGCAAGGGGGACTCTGCTGGCTGAAGGTACACGTACCCAGGGATAGCAGGAAAGCAACTAGCTTTATTACTTTATTATTATTTTATTTATTTATATACATCATTTATTATTTACTTTATTACTGTATTATTATTATTATTACTACTAGTAATTATTAACACTACTACTACTACTACTACTACTATACTACTATTATTATGAGTTGGACTTTCAATTTTACCTGTGACCTGGTAAGTAAAAGGTTCTAATATTGGCTCAAACAAGGATTTTTGCTTTGTGGTAGAGCTGTGATATTTAAGCTGAAGTATTTATATTCAGAATATCCAGGGAATGTATTTCCTTGGAAGGTAGTATTAGCTGTGGCCACTTCAAAACAAACCAAACAAACACATACTTGTTTTCCTTGAAAAGTGACTGGATCTAGTAGTGATGAACCCTGAGATTGCAGCCTTACTGGATCTGATGCAGGGTTGATGAATGAGTGATGCATAGATCCAGTACCTTCTAGATCCCTTTTGGAGGTTGCAACTTGGCACTCAGAGTCCAAAAGTAGCCAATTTGCAGCCTGGAAATGTGTTCAGTGTGGAACGGATAGTGTCTTGAGTGAAATCAAGGTAACGTTACATAATAAAATAAGATGAAAACAGAGAGGAAGGCAAACCATAACAGACTTTTAACTCTAGGAAACAAACTGAGGGCTGTTGGAGGGGAGGTGAGTGGGGGTTGGGGTAACTGAGTGATAGGCATTAAGGAGGCCACTGATGGAATGAGCACTGGGTGTTGTATGCAACTGATGAATCACTCAATTCTACCCCTGAAACTAATAATACATGATATGGTAACTAAATTTAAATAAAAATTAAAAAAATAAATAATTGGATGATTTCACATATAAAAATCTGGATTTCTTTATAAAAGAAATTGCCTGGATTTCTTCATAAAAGCTCTGAGATAATAAGCCTTCATTTCTACATGGCAACAATTCCACGGACCCTTTCAAGTGGCTTACTCCCCTGTTCTCCAGTCTTTACCCAGGAAGTGGCAATGCACTTCCTAGTGCATGGTGAACACTGATGTCTAATGGTAAGTGTCATCTGTCATTGTGCTTTGCATAGTATTTTTTTTAACATTAGAAAAAATCCATCTCTTCACTAAAAATAGGAAAATAAAAACGCCAACTGTGAACTTTAAGAAAAGAGTAGAGAGCCCATCCCATTACTTTGTGGCAGTGAGTACTGGATCCACATGCTTAATATACAAAGTATATCTTTCTTTAAAAGAAATGATCATAAAATACCATTATGAAACAATCCACGATCAAGAACTCTACAGGTATAAAGAAAAAATGTATGATGAGACAATTCATGATCTGTAAAAAAGAACTGAAATGTTAAAAGCATTTGTTTTGGATTTGAGTGAAATATGTGATGGTTTTGCAGAATTAGTTATGCATTAGGGAAAAATAACTTGTCTGAACAATTGCTTTTTACAGATGGCATATTTATTAAATAATGTCTGCTGAGTGCTGCAGGAATCATGTGCTCTGAACAGAAACAAGCTTTTACAAACAAAATTCTAGTTGGAAATAAAGTTGCTTGGCATGTTGAAGCTACTGCTGAAATTTTACTGTATAATTTATAGGGAAAATTATTTGCACCATCTGTCAAAAGCACAGATTGATTTCCATCTATTTATCCATCCATCTATCCACAATCTATTATTGTTCTATGTGGTACCATCCCGTTAATTATATTTGTGCCTGGTGGTGATGATAATTCTGCTTTAACCCAGAACTTTTGGATAAGGCACTCCTGATGGCATAATGTCAGGAAATGCCTTACCTTATTTCTTGAGAGAGGTCAAATAATTGTCAACTCATTAAAATTAATAAGAGGTAGTAGTGCTACTCTGGTTGGTGTTAAAGTCAGATTCATTATGCACCTAACATATACAGTAGCAACATTTTTCAAGAATGTATAATTTTAGTGCATGTGGTACATTATAAACTGGTTTTGTCTGTTTTGGTTAAAAAGTTAAAACTAGACAATGTTATGGACATACCAATAACTACATGAATTTAATATGCTCCTATAGCTTGAGTCAAGGTAAGACTGCAGGATGCATGGACATGAAATACTGCACAGTGTCGGTACTTTCAGTATCACAAAATGCTGAAAAGGATTTCAACTGTTGAAAAACATCAACTTATTCTTGTATCATCCATCATTGCATTAAAGATCTGGCCCCTTCAGTTACCAGTTCAACTCGTCTAACCACTGAATAGCTATCAGAATGCATGCTTTCATGGGTCCAATAATCCTAAAATTTTGTATTTGGAGATGTCATTCATGAAGAAATAACCTACTCCACTTTTGTATGTTAAATTCAGTTTCCCAAATAAGACTCAACCATATTACCCACATTGTGGCTTTGAAGATTGAGGTTTAAGAAGCTTTCTCTGGTCAATGTTAAACTGCAAGTAAAATTAATTAACATTGCTTAATTTTTCTCTTAATATTTTTCTCTCTTAATATTTTTCTTTCAATATTAAAATTGTGAAGAGTTACCAATGGAGATTACTGAAATAGAGAACCATAACTAATCTAAAAATTATAACATCAGGATACCATAATTCTCTTTCTCCCACATAAAGTACCTTAAATATAAGAAGCATGAATCTATTCAGCCTTGATGATACCTGCATTTAAGACTAGTTGCTTTCTATTATGGAAAGTAACAAAAGGAAGTATCACACTCAACCAAAGGACTCATGGCTGAATTTAGTGTTACACATTGCAGATTAAAATATAAAACCTGCCTTCGACATCTTGCGTAGAAAAGGTTTCAGATTTTTAGTTTCAGATCGAGTTCTAATGCGTTACCATATAAAACTGTAATAATAAGATGTTTTTATTTTTAGTTTAATTTATAGTTTAAATTATTTTCAGTGTCAATCATGTTTGTATTATGTTAAGTATTTTTGCCTCTGTTTAGTAAAAATGAATGACAGATTATTTTATTTCTGGCAGATGCTGGCTTTATTCCTGTGTGTCACTCATTACATTACCTGCCTTACCCCATGGACATTTGGGTTTGTGTTCCCTGATACAGATATTAATTAAGAATGAGATCAGGAAGGGAAAGAGAAAGTAGAAGAAAGGGGGAAACAGAACTCTTTAAATTCTGCTATAGGGGCAGAGTAAGAGAACTGACAAAGGACATGGGTAGCCAGAGAAGTAGATGGGAATGCAGGAAAATATGGTGTTGAAAAACTTGAGAGAAGACAGCATTGGCAGAGGCAATCCACTAGGAGCCCCGCGCATCCTTGTACATTCTTGCTGGGTATGCCAAAAACACAAGGCCCTGACTAGGGTCATTTCCTATTTTTGAGTTTCAAAAAAGAATAAGGATGAGGTGTTTTTTTCCTCAAGATGGCTTTGGCTATTCAGGGTCTTTGTGGTTCTGCCCTTCCTGATTTCAGGCTATATTATAAAGGCATAGTAATAAAAGCAGTATGGCATTGGCACGAGAATAGACACATAAACCAATAGAACAGAACAGAGAGCCCCAAATTAAATCCTGGTATTTTAGCCAACTATTATTCAACAAGAGTCAAGAATACCCAATGGGGTTAGGACTGTCTCCTCAACAAATGGCTCTGGGAAAACTGGAGAAGCACATGCAGAACAGGGAAATCGACCTCTATCTCATATCACTCATAAAAATTAACTCAAAATGTATCAAAGACTTGACACATAGTACTTTGCACCATAAAAAATTCTAGGAAAAAAAACACGGAAGAAACTCATAAATATTGGTCTTAGCAATGATTTTTGTGGACACGAAGCCCACAACACAAACAACAAGAGCAAAAGTCAACAAATGGGACTATGTCAAACTCAAAAGCTTTTGCATGGTGAGGCAGTTTCCCCTCCTTACCGACAAAAGAATAGGCTCGTTTATGGCTCACTATAAAAGCAATGGTTTTTCCAAGCTCATCGTCTTTGGTTATGCTGCAAACGCACACTGTGCATAACCTATACCTGGGATCCACCAGTGTTGGCCCTGTGGTTCTTGGAAGGCAAGAGAATCTGACCCAAACATAATGACTCTGACCACTGCGGGGTTTGAGGAGTAGTCCTTTTGCTCTGAACCAGCAGTGTCATGTCTTTTCTCCACGTTGGCCCAGGAGTAACAGGCGAGATTATTAGCTTGAACCCAGAGCAAAATCTCAGCTCCTTCACAGTCCTTGACAGGCACTTAATTCAGGGAAGGAGGCATCAGCATTGATGAGAGGTCATGAGAGATAAGGATGGGAGGAGGCTTCCTCCATACCCTTGGTAAGAGTAGTTTCCATGGAGTTCTGAGGGCTGAAAAGACAAGCCTAATCGCTATCAAAAGTTTGTTTATAAATGAAAGTACAGAGGAGGGTAACAGCTGAAAGAAGCAATGGCGTCAAAGGAGAATTCTATTCAGTCATTTCATTTGGTCTCCCTCCCTCCCCATTTTGCCCCAGGCTTTGGTTTCCCACTCAACTTAAGGCTGCTTCCTTTGGTTGCACAAGTGTGCGCCATTATAACTCTAGGGGGCGCCATTTACTTTCTAGTCAAGGTAGAATTGCAGGGTTATTGTAACTGTTTTCTGAAGGGAGGTAGTATGTTGACTTGAAGAAACAGTACTCTTTGTGATGAGAGTACAGAAGGCAAGCTGAGGACAAAGCAGAAGGTGACATCTCACAATGCCCCTCCCCCAATGGGATATATAAGACATTCCTCAGGTACTCCTGGCTGCCCTAAAGCTGAGGAAGGGAAAAACAAATAGTTAACTTGTAGAGATCACAATCCTGCAGGACCTGAGCCTCCCGAAGTTTACAAACGTCTTAGCAATCTACAAGAACAAAGCATTTCTGCCAATAACCTAGCTTCCAGAAGGAAATGTAGATACAATTATATGTCCTTATAGTCTGCAGTCCATTGACAGATACTTGAAGCAGGTAGACTGTAATGTTCCTCCAGGAAGCTCTCAACTATCTTCATGTTGATGCCTTGCTAGAGGGAAAACAAACATACCTTGATGATGGCAAGGCCTCCAGGATCCTGTGAATCTTCTTTAACATGAAGACCTCCATTTTTCCTTACCTCCCCCAGTCCCATAGTATATAATCAGCCACCTCTCACAACCTCAGGGCAGCAACTCTTTCTGCCCAAGGGTCCTGTCCCCATGCTTTAATAAACCACCATTTTGCACCAAAGATGTCTCAAGAATTCTTTCTTGGTCCTTGTCTCTGGACTCCACCCCACCACACCTCACCTATATTCCAAAAACCACATCATTTGGACGTATAGCAAAGCTGCCTCAGGAGACACTCAGGCTGTAGAGATGGCTTCCCTGCCTGCATTCAACAAAGGTTTATCATGAGTCTACTAAGTGCCAGGATACCTGGGCGTCCAAGACACAGTTCCAGCCCTCAAGGTTCCAGAAACATTTCAGGGAGAAATAGACACTGACCACTGAGGCATGAACAATGGATAGCTATCAGCCACCAAAGTGGGGAGCAGGGAGGTTGGAGGATGAGAATCATTTGTGCAGATTTGAGTTGGAATGATTCACATTGGAGGGGCTAAGGAAGAGTGGAGTGAAGCTTCAGATGGCATGGATCGCATGGGGTCTCTATGGTTCAGGCTGGAAGGGCATCATTCATAGTGAAATTTAAATATGCTTTCAGAGGCCAAGAACAAAACTGAAACTGTGGAAGTCCCAGAAAGAAGGAAAGAGGTATGCTTCACTTTTTCTAATGATTAGACAATCGAATAAGAGCCAGAGAAGCTCCAAGTTGTTCTTACTTATTTTTTCTCATGTTTTCCCTTGGATTTGCCTCTAACTCATTTCCCAATAAAACGTGGTCTATACTACAGCTGAATTATGCCTGTGTTCAGAAACTTCAAAGGTTGGCAATGCCAGGGTCCACGTCTGACCTCATCAACAGCCACAGCTATGCCCTTCCTGCACCTCCCCTTCTTGTCTCTCTCCTTCGGGTCTCATAGTGACACAAAGTAATTCATTTTCTATAAAATGGTAATTTGTGCCCCTTTGAAGTTTATCCTCTTTTCAAAAGGTTATCCAATTACCTTCTGTCTCCTTTCAAGTTAGAGTCAAGCTGTTTGAATCCTCAGATGCAAAGCTCCCCTTCACCTTCCGGAGAAAAGAGAGAGCCCCCCCTGCTGTGTGGGGGCAGTGGAGCCAGAGCCCAGGGCTGGGATGAGCACACAGTTTCAGGTTGCAAATTGCTCAGATGGTGACAAATCACACTCATTTCAGTGTCCACAAGAGAGGGAACACTATGCTCAGCTAGTCGAACTGTTTGCAGCAACAGGAGCATTCGCTCTTCCATAATAAATTCTCATAGCACAAACTTACTGGAGCAGATAATCTCTTAAAATTCACCCACTGTTTTTAGCACCCCTTTAAACAAAGCCAGTAGACCGAAGTGGTAATACTTCAGAGGCTGTAAATGTGTTTTTGATGTACTATCCTGTCTATTAGGCTTCCTTTCACTTCTTTATTCATCTGTCCTGCTTCATTGTGTTTACTCCTTATTGCAAAAACATATTCAGGATCGTCCTTCACATGACGTGAAAATTCAGCACCATGGACATGACTTGAAAAGCACAAACCACTGAATGTGTGTTGAAAGACTCAACAACCTTGGCTTTTTTCATTGAGGACATTGGGCAGAAGGCTCTTTTGCCTCTCTCTTTCAGCCTAGCCATAAAAGAACTGAATGGCAGGAGTATTTGCCTTTTTATTTGTACACTACTGACGCTAAGTAATTTAAATCACAGAGAGTCACTGCTACCTGTTGGAAATACTAGTGGGTGTTTCCAATCACAGTCAAAAATGATTTATTCTTAAAAATCACACAATGAAACAAAATTGATAAAGATCAAAATTGAGCTTGCAATTTGCAAAGCATTAAACTGTGATCTACACATGTGGAGCTAGAAATCTGGGAAAGCTGAGGTTTCTTTCATATGCTCTAGCACAATCATCTTGACTCTGTGATTGACAGACCCTCTTGAGGGCTGAGCCAGCCAGATATCAGACAGACAGACAGCTGGTTAGAGAGACAAACTGTCATTTGGTCAGGTTTTCAAGGGTCTCTGGTTCAGAGCTGTGAGTGAGCTTGATTCCAATCAGGGCCCTAGGACTTCAGATAAGCATTTCTACATTTCTATTTTCTCTTTATATACTGGGGGACAGGTGAGACCTCATTTGAAAAAGATTTTTGCGCTTTAAAAAAACAAGAGAATTTCTTACAAATATACATGTATAGTCACAAATTTCAGCTTCAGTTGTTAAGTATATAAGGAGATGGAAATTTGCATTTGTCTTTGGGACCAAACACACTTCAAAATTGTTAACTAAAGGAGGTTGAAGTAGATCAGCACTGGTTCTTCAGTTATCCTTAAAACATCTTTGTTATTATTTAGTTTCAAACATTTCCTCTCACTTCAGGCATTTTGTGTTTTTATTCCTTTGGATTTTAATATTACAGAGTTTCATTTTTGATGAAAATTAATCATCAAAAGGCTATGAAGTGGTGAGTTCTGGTCTTAAAACATGGAACTCTGATAGTCCTTTCTTTCAAAGATGCATTAGGATTTTCCTTAAACGTAAATATCAAACCTGGTTTATGATTCTATGTATTTGCCTTTGGTCATGTTTCCGCCCCTGCCTAGAATTCTCTTCCCTAATTTTATTTTTCATCTAAATAATGTTCTCCTAGTTTTCATGCTACAGTTTAAAAATATAATCACATCTCCTCTGGAAACTACTTTTCAGGTTTAGCTTTCTCCCATCACCTTCTCTGACCTAAAATAACTCTTACCTTACCTGTGATCCCACCTCCCTTCATTAGTATCTTGGCTGTTAATATATCACCCTGAAGGGGAGCTGAAAGAATGTCAACCTTTCCCTATCTCCAGAGTGCCTTGTAGACATGACTTACCTAGCGTTATTTAATTTGTTCTAAAAATGTTTTTATTTTTTTACGGATTGTATGGTCACTATAAGTGAAACAAAAAATAAGTAAAGACGAAATGGATCTCCAGTGCAGTAATAAATTTTAACAACGTAATGTATGTCCTTCCGTATCTCTCTCCAAACCAATCTATATCTATCTAGATATATAACTCTATCAACATATACATGTATCTATGCATAAGTGCGAGGATTTTATTTGTGAGAATAGAATTTTACTATGTGTGTTACGACATGCCTTTCACATGGACACCCATATATCTCTATATATTTGTTCTAATTTTGCATACACACACTGTAGTTTTCAATAAATGGGATCATAATATAATACATGATGGACTTTTCATCCACAGGATGTGAGAATGTATTTCAGAGGATCACTGAGGGTAAGTGCGATCTTTCTTTTATTCTTCTCCTTTTTACTTAATTTGCCCTACTCCTTTATTTGTCATTTCCATGTGAAATCCCTATTCCTTCCACACCCAGATCTATGGTAAGAACCTGGTGTATGTATTCATGTGTGTACATGTGTTTGTGTGTCTACATATATATATGGGGGATTTGGACATTGTTTTATAAAAATGAGATCATATTATATATCTTTCTTTATATTTGACTTCTCCCATTCATCGATGTATTTTGGTAATCCCCTCAAGTGTAGCGACACAGGTCCAGGGCCTTCTTTATACTAACTGCATTCTGTGCTCTGAGCCAACAGAGTGTAATTCATCCAACCACTCTGTTATTAAAGGGAGTCGCTTTACTTCCAGGTTTGTTGGTTTATTTCTGTTGTTG
>RCUC01132004.1:0-50872 GCA_003697995.1 Taxidea taxus jeffersonii | reverse complement strand
AGTTTTTCCGCCTTGTCATTTTGTCCAGATAAGAATATATGAAGGAGCAAATGTAATAGTAACAGGGTGGCAAAGACCCCAGGAAGATGTGCTTTAACCAAATCAGAAGAGACCCCAAATTGGGGGGGGGGGTGAGAAAGGGGGTAAAAAGAAGCTCAGAAAAGAAAAAAAAATTAAAAAAAAAAGAGAACACAAATTAAGAAAAAAAATATATATAAAAAAGTAAAAATATATATATGTGTGTTAGACTGGTGACCAGAACAGAGTTACCCACTTAATTTTGGGAGTATTTTGGTCTCTTAGAAGAAACTACCTCCCAAAATTTTAAAGAATACAAAACATATATAAAGGTAAACACAATGAATGGATGGAATATGACTATAAAGATTAAAGAAAAAAACTTTTTTTTTTTTCCAACAAAGTAGTTGATAAGGTAAGTTGGTAGGGAGAATAAAAAAAACAAAAAAAAAAAGTGGAGAGTACTTCCTTGGGCTGGAGACTAGATCAAGCCCGGTACTAGATTTGGGGTGTATTTTGATTTATTAGAAGAAGTTGTACCCCAAATTTTTAAGAAGAAAAAAATCCCCTATGTGTATACAAAGAATAAAGTTAGATACAGTGAAGGATAAAATATGACTATAATAGTAATGGTTCAAAAAAGATTTTTTTAAGTAAGTTATTAAGATAAACTAGTTAAAAAACGTTAAAAGAGGAAAGGGTAAAAGTTAAAAAAAATTAGCAGAAGAGAAAATAAATTAAAAAAATTAATTAACTTTGCAAGACTAAAGATTCCATGCTAAATTCTTGCTAAAGCAAGAATTCCATGCTTTGCTTTCTCCTCCTCTGGAATTCCGCTGTTCTCCTTGTTAAGTGAACTTGGTCTTGGCTGGATTTCTTGATGATCTTCTGGGGGAGGGGCCTGTTGTAGTGATTTTCAAGTGTCTCTGCCCTGGGCGGAATTGCACCACCCTTACCAGGGGCCAGGCTAAGTAATCCTCTCAGTTTCACTTTCTGGGGTTTTTGTTCCCTGAATGCTTTCCGTAACGTTCTGGAGGATGGGAATGAAAACGGT
This sequence comes from Taxidea taxus jeffersonii, assembly GCA_003697995.1. Lineage (NCBI taxonomy): Eukaryota > Metazoa > Chordata > Mammalia > Carnivora > Mustelidae > Taxidea > Taxidea taxus. The sequence continues at coordinate 49,800 of RCUC01132004.1, read as the reverse complement.
GGCCTCCTAATCCCTGGCTCGGAGGAGCCGAGAGCTAGGGGCCCCAGTCTTTAGTGCGCCTTCAGAGAAAAGCGCTTAATCACTCCCCTCTCCCTAGCCTCCAGCCGCGCTTGGAGAAAAATGGGCGCAATCAGGCCCTTTTCACTGGCCTCTGGCTGTGCTCCGAGGTCACCTAGCCTGTGACCAAGCATCTCTGTCTCTGGCACAGTGTCCCACCTGGAGTCTCTGAACCCCGCAGACCTCTGGGCTCTCCCAGGTCGGAGTCTCCCCGGATCTTGGGGTCCCCCCTGCACAGAGCACCAGCCCATGTCACAGATTACGGTTCACGGTGACTCCGAGTTGAGAGCTCACTCCTCTGCTCTGTCTCCGCAGCCGGCTTCCCAGCTCTAATACCTGTGAGCTCTGTGACACTCAGACAGCCCCGATCCTTCTGTGACCCCGTGGGACCTGAGTCCATGCTGTCCCTGTGAGGTTTTCACCCCAGTTTAGCCCCTGGCATGATGTCCCTCCATGGAGCAGACTTTTAAATGTCCTGATTTTGTGCCCCATTGTTCCGCCGCTTGCCAGGAGCCGGCCCCTCCCCCCGGGGTCTATCTTCCCTTCACGTTGGATTCACTTCTCTGCTGGTCCTACCTTTTAGAAAGTGGTCAATTTTCTGTTTCTAGAATTGTTGCTCTTCTTTTCTTCAGTCTCCTGTTGGATTCGTAGGTGTTCGGAATGGTTTGATAGGCTATCTAGCTGACCTCCTGCTACCTGATGTCGTCTCAGCCTGCTACTTCTCCACCATCTTTCCACCTACTCCCCCTTTGAGGTTAAATTCTAATTGCTCTGGAAGTGGGTAGGGATGAACCAGATAGAGAAAAAGAAGACATTCTGTGGAGGGGATGCATTACGGCTAAATCCACATTGGCATAGTATACACATATATGTATGTGTTAAATTTATTGTATTATACAACTGTGTGATGGGAACCACATGTATAGGATGACAGAAAACAAGAATAGAGTGTTTCCTAAACTTTTCCATACCTACTGTATTTGTTTGGAGCATTGGGTTAAACGGATGAAGTCACTTGTGATTGGAAACAATGGGCCCAGGGACTCAAGCTTCTCCAGCTCCCTTGAGGTTGCCTTGAGAGACCTGAGAACAACACCTTGATCTTTTATGTCCCTTGGAACTCCAATTGAGAAATTTTGCAGCAACAAGGAAAGTGCTGAGTGAGCAGGTGAGAGTTGGGTCAGGGGGAGTCTTGGTGGCTTTGCATTATTCCAAGGCTGAGGCTCAACTTCTGCTTCTGTCATTTACTTGCTGGAGGACCTAAGCAAGTTGTTTTAAAATCCCTTTTCTTCTATTTCCTTCTCTTTGTGAAATGCTGATAGTACCTGGAAGGGGATCTTACAAAGCTTAACATTAATAAGATACTGTACATACAGCTTTTGCTGCAGAGTCAATGCTCAACAAATTTATTCTTTCCCCACATCCTCCCAACCTCCCTATATCCTCAATAAAAAAGCCCCTTGACAGAAAACTCGTACATGTTCCAGTCTCTATATCCACTGCCTGGGGATAGTGGAAAGCCTTTTCTGACACAGAGAGAAGGATGATAAGTGAAGAGAACCATAAAATAATGAGTAAATCTAGTGCTTCAGTCCTCTTACTTCAAATGAAAACTTTTCTTTCGAAAGAGAGAGGTCACCAACTCTTGGAACACTTATGTGCGAGTTGTAATATGTGTTAGGAGAGATTGTTCTCTCTTTCCTTTCACCTCCTTTTTTTCTTTTTTTTCTCTTTTCTTTTTTATAAGCCAAGGGTGCCGGGCTGAGTGGGCTGTTCCCTGGAGGTGAACTCAGGACTCTGGTTAAACATGGCTTGGAGGAAACTCGTCAGCTGACTTCAATAGAAACATCTGTGGGTTCATATTGGCCAAGTCCCTAGAGATTTTTTCACTGCTGAACATGCTACTTCCCAACTGTTTAAGATAGTGGCTCAGAGCTGTGCACATATTTTGAGATGCATTCTGCTGATTGGATTATTTTTAAAGCCTATTTCTTATCTAGAGTATTTCCTTTAACTGCTTCTTTTTGGCCTGATGCTAGGTCTCAGTGAGGTTGTTCCAAGTCTAGAATCACAAAATAATACTCTCCAAAATTGGAAGTAGCCACCCCATCACTTTCCAGATGAGGAAATTGACACCACTTGGGTGAAAAGTTGCTCAAGTCACATAGATATCTCATTACCTCCCTTTCCTTCTTTCTCCCTCTTTCCTCCTCTTCTTCCCTTCCTTATTTGGTGAATAACTCCCAGATGCCATGCACTGTTTTCGGTCTTAATGATACAAAAAGGCATATAACTGAGCTCTCGTTTAGAGCAGCAGTAGCAGCAGAAGCAGCAGCAGCAGCAGCAGCAGCAGCAGCAGCATCAACGTGAACCAATTATTACCATAGGCATGATAAGTAATTGCATAGAGGGGCATAAAATATTCGAAGGGAACCCACAAGAGGGTCAACTAAATTAGACTTGGAAGGTCAGGGGAATTGACTTGAGTGGAGTCTCTAAAGGATGTAAGTAGGCTGTGAAGGCAATGAGGTATGAAGACAGAGATGAGAAATGATCTTCTAGACAGAATGAAGAGTATGGGTAATAGCACCAGATACACATTTTATTTTCCCGAGTTTATTTATTTGTTAAGAGAGGGAAGGAGAGAGAGAGATAAAGAGAGAGAGAGACTTGGAGAGAAAAAAACAAAAAAACAAAATTCAACCTGAAGAGTGGCTGCTTCTGCTCTTTCAGTCTCTACCTGCATGCAGTCCCAGGGCATCAGAATTGAGTCTCACACTCATGAAATAAGAGGACTAACCATACAGTCATTACAAGCATGTGGGAGCATCTCAACAAACCAGTGAGAGCAAGAGCTGTTTTGACTTTGCATGATTTTATATGCTATGCTTATTGTAGAACTGAAACACTTATAAGATGCTCTTCCACTTATCAAGGTCTTCCTATCACATGCTTATCCATAGGGGGTTTTTGTTAAGGAGAACTAGTTGCCTGGATTGGCTTTAGGAAATGCAATGCTTTCTATTGATTCAACAAGTTTTATGGCAGCCACGCACCATCTTCTCTGATCTCTTTTATTGGAGGTGGTGGTGTTTAAAGAGCTGTGAAATCAATAAACAAAGTTAACTAAGTGCACAACTTTTACCTTCCTGGCTTTGTCCGAGGACCCAGAGCCCTGTGATCCTGAGATACAGCCTCCCCATAGGTCATACCCAGGGGCTCCCATTATCTCTAAGCAGCACACACTCTGGAGCATCTTATTAATGGTATTTAATTACATTGAAATTAATGGTATTTTTCATCTGATCCAGGGCTGATTCTACAGCTCAGAGATAAGCTCGGGTGACTTTGGCTTTTCTGTCTTTCCATCTCAGCAGTCAAGTGCCCTCTTTTATCTTTCTTTGTTGACTCTGCTTCCTCCAGGTGCCCATGTTCTCCAACTGCATTTCCTTCTCTGACTACCACCTCTCCCTTTTGCAGGAATAATGAGTTACCCTATGTCACAGAAGTGATCTGTTTCCACTTGAGGGCTTCTGATGATATGGGCAATATAGTTTTTTCTCAATAGGGTTTCATTTGCCTATATCCTGGCCATATCTTCTTTAGGTCTTAAAACACAGAGACTGGCAAATGAGCACTATCCGATAGCTCAAACTATACAACAGTTTTAGAAGACTCTCATCTGATCAGTATCTACTCCAGTGTTCTGGGTTTTGCTGAGGAAAATCTTTCACAGAAGTGGCATGGAGCATTCAGTTCTCAGGTTCAGGAATTCTTGACTATTTCCCAAGGAAAATAATGGGGATTTACTGAACTTGAACTGCATTGGTGGTTTCTGCTTAGTTTGAGCAAAAACAGGTGTTTGGGGGAATTAAACATTTCTGTTGTGAACTGTAATAGCACTGAGAATGAAATGTTTAGAAATTGAGTATAAGGCATGATGATGAAAGGGAATTGGATTATGGAAATTCTTTCAGAGTTCAAAGTTTTATGCTATTTTAAGGATTCAAAGAGTAAATTAGAAATATACTCCATTTGGATTTTTTGTTCTTGGGAGAGGATAAAAAATGCAGTCCTCGAAGGATGCTTCATTGTATTGACCACCCAACTATTGATTTACTAGGGCAGAAAACCAGAAGCATTACATCAAATAATTTCCCTTTTTATTTTTTTCTCTACTTATCTTAAGCTCTTCCTTAACCTCCTCTCTGCACCAAACAAGTCAAAACATATATCAAAATAATAACAACAACAATGAAAGAATCTCATTGCATTCATTCAGGTAAGTTTTACCATGTTGAATAATCGAAAATTTCCCAGTTGTCTCTGCATCTGAGCCTAGTCTTTTTTTTTTCATAGTCTTTTGGCTCCAGAGTCATTGATTTGTTCATTTGTTGAACAAATTTTATTTTATATAGACATCTGCTAGATAACAGATATTATGATAGGCACTGGAAGAACGATGGTGGGCCAAACTTGGTCCCTATCCTTATGGAGATCCAGGAGAGGAGGCTGACATTCATCTATAAGTCATACCAATAGAAATGTAAAATTATAATCAAGTGCTAAGAAGGTGTATAGAAGCAAGGTCTAACCGAACTTGGAAGACCAGGAAAGCCTTTTCTGTAGAAGCCACAATGGAGCTGAGATACGAAGGAACAATAGGTATTCATTGGCCAAGAGAAGGTGGTAAGGTGAGTGTTTCCCAAACGGAAGATGCTAATTGTGCTTTGACCCTCCCCTACTCCTCCATGAGAGGGGAAATGGTAAGATAGTGCTACTCAACCTCATTCTCTTCAGATAAGAATTTGGGCGTCTTTGGTATTTCCCTTTTCCTTTATAGGTGTTGGCACCCTTTGTACTTCAGATTCCTGGAGGTGACATTTTTCTCTCTGGAAGCTTGGTTCCTGAAGGTGAAGAAGAAAAGTCTAGGGCATCTTTCCTGATGTGAGCCCTTCCTTTCTCCTTTATTAGCCTTGTCAGTATTGATGAAGGAGTGTTAGTCTGAAAATGTCTCGTCTACATGTGAGCAATGAGAAGGTGTGTGAGGGGTGTAGGCATCCAGGTATGATTTTCTAGTTGGTAGCAAGCTCAATAGGAAGAGTCATAGGGTTAGACTCAAAAGACTGGGCTTTTCAAGGTGAGGCATTTAACTTCTCTGACTCTTAATTTTCCTCATCTAAAGGGTGGTTGTGAGGTCCATAGGATATAGTAACACCAGAGAACATAATACATTTATTTAAATATGTTTAGAAGCTTTTTGGGGGGGGTTGCTATTAGTTTTAGAAATTCTGGGGCACTTGGAAGTTTAGCACACTTTTCAAATAAAATCTCAGAAGGAAAATTTTATCGGTGACCAGAATATATATATATATATATATATATATATATATATATATATATATATATTTTAAATGTATGTTTTAAAATCATATAATGATACACTGTCTCTTCAAAATAAGAATTGGACCAAAGGATGATGAGAGTGCATTGTGTTTATCAGTGAAATGGATCTTTGGGGCAGTTCTCATCAACTTGACTCTGTGGAAATTCTTAGTTCAATTCAGCCAGCACATGTGGACATAGCAGGTGTGGGCCAAAACAGATTTGGATTACTGTCTCAGGCGATTCAGATTCAACTGAAATATCAGGCAAATGAAGCTTTGTGCTTTACACAAAGAATTGATCAGGACGGGTTTCCTTTAGATCTGACACAAACTAACAAGTTTTAAGATCTTCTGGGCCTCTCTGTTTTTATCACTAAGGGACAGGAAAAGAGAGGACATCTAAAATTCATTCTGGCTCTAACATTCCATGCTAAAAATGTCTTTCATTACTATCAAGAGGCATTAGAGTCCAATAGACCTGAATTCTCTCTCTCTCTTTTTAGGAGATAAAATTCTTTAGTGTGCATATTATCTACAGAATGAAGAGCAAATTTATAAGCATCTGCTGGAAATTTCAGGGGAGGGAGATCCTGAAAATTTTCCATAGAGCAAGGAAGGATGAATAGAAATTACTTTGACAGTATCCATTATTACTAATTTGAGACTTATGAGAGGTCATTGATAACAAATTTATCTGCATAATGGAAACTTTGTACCCTTCCACTAATGCCTCTCCCTTACCCCCCATCTCCTTGCCTTTGGCAAGCACCATTCCACTCTCACTTTCTATGATCAAAAGACCTGACTTTTTAAATTGGCTCTGTTATACAGTGTATGACCTTGGGCAAGTAACCTAACCTCTCTGTGCCTAGTCCCTCTTTTGTAAAACAAAAAATATAAATACTTAATTCACAGGGTTTCCATGAAGATAAAGTGGCATAAAAACGAGATACATTTATGAGACTCTCAAGCATAGTAAGTGCTAAATAAATGTTTATGCCACCCCCCCCCCTTTTTCCCCCTGCACTTAAGTTTGTATAAGTATTTGACCTTGAGAACTTTTGTACTTTAACCGACCTCATCTGAAAACTTCTTGGGTGGAATGAAGAGCCATGGAATTCTACACTATTAAAAGCCAGTAACTATTCATGACATATAAAATGCTTGAATTTCCTCAGCAGTCTGAGAGTGAAATGAATTTCCATGGCCCACAATTATTTCATTTGTAATAATAGGGATCAGTCTTATGACCCATGATATTGACTTATACTAAAGGAAGAAAAATGCTTAAGAAGGTAAGGGGAAGGGGCACCTGGGTAGCTCAGTGGGTTAAGCCTCTGCCTTCTGCTCAGGTCATGATCTCAGGGTCCTGGGATTGAGTCCCGCATCAGGCTCTCTGCTTGGTAGGGAGCCTGCTTCCTCCTCTCTCTCTGCCTGCCTCTCTGCCTACTTGTGATCTCTCTCTGTGTCAAAAAAAAAAACATAAAAAAAAAAAAGAAAGAGGAAAATGGGAGGCGTCTGGGTGGCTCAGTCAGTTCAGTGACTGACTCTTGATTTCGGCTGAGGTCATGATCTCAGGGTCATAGAATCAAGCCCCACCTTGGATCCCACACTCAGTGGGGAGTCTGTTTGGGATTCTTTCTTTCCCTCTCCCTCTGTCCCTCACCCTTCTCACATGGGGTCTCTGTCTCTAAAATAAATAAATAAATCCTAAAACAATAAAAGAAGGTAAGGGGGAAATGAGGGTGAGACATTAATTTTCCTGTTCATTTTGGAAATAAACTTAGTGTGCTTGTTTTTGAAAGAACTTCTTTTTCAGGAGAGAAAGAAAAAAAATCTATTAAAGGGGGAAAAGTTTCTAAAGAAGTTGAGCAGTTCTTTTTATTTTCTTAAACAAATTCTTACTGCCAAGTATTGGCTCTTGGAAAACATGATTAGCCGGCTATAAAGTTGTAATAGAAAATAGTAAAAGCAATGAAATGTACAATTAAGGATCACACACCCCAGATATCTTCTAGTTCATTAGTCATCCTCCTATCTCGGCTAAGGAGGTTTCTCAATCCCTGCTCTTTACTTCTTGGCTCAACTACAGTGGAACGGATGATAAGGTTCACTCTTTTTTATAGTGTTTCCTTGCACAAAGCAATGATCTCTTAAAGATGATGTTTAATGCTCCCTCAGGAAATGCTGTCCATTTTAGACTTTTTTTCTGCTTGGTAGCTTTCTCTTTTTCTCAGGGAACATTGCAAGCTAGATCAGTAGTCGCAGGGATTTTACTGCATTCACCAGTAGAGGGAGTTCAAACCAAGGTGTGGGAAATTTGGGGGAAGGGGTTGTTCTGCAATTTTTGAGGGTGGCCCATATCATGGACTGAATTCAGGGAACTGAGGAAAGCAGCAACCAAATGTAGATGGATGCACTCATCGGTTCTTTCAATGAATACGAGCTAACATAGATGTTGTACATGCAAAAAAGAATAAGAGAGAATCTGTTCTCCCCTCAAAGAGTTTATAGTGTGGTAGAAAGAGGTCAATGTAAAAGCAAAGCAAAACAAAACAATACATACATAATGCCCTGTTCTTGGTATAATTATACAATGTGAACAAAAAGTAGGAACTCCTAATCAATCCAGATTGGTGGTAGAGGGTGGCAGTATGGTCATGTGTTGGGTGTGAAGTCACCCCTCTCTCTGCAAGATTCTGGTGAGCCAGAAAGTTGGGCCCATGGATCCCATAAGCTAGGAATAAAGTATTTAGCAAAGGTCCCAGAGACCTCAGGGGCTTCTAACTTTTTCTGCTACCAAATGGCTCTGTGACCTTAACCACACACTTAATTATTTAGAGCTTTAATTTATTCAGCTACAAATGAAGTGGGATTGGTGGTTAAGTACTTCTGTTTTTAAAAGATTTACTTACCTGCAAAAGAGAGAGAGAGTGAGCAAGGGAGAGGGGTAAAGGGAGAGAAAGTCTTTTTTTTTTTTTTTTTTTTTTAAGCAGACTCCATGCTGAGCAGGAACCTGATTCAGGGCTTGATCTCAAGACCCTGAGATCAGGACCTGAGCCAAAACCAAGAGTCAGTTGCTTAACCAACTACACCACCCAGGCGCCCTAGTGGTTAAGTACTTTAACTTCCCTTTTGTGAGGGATGCATAGAGCATGGCAGTAAGAGATGGGGATTGAGGACAGGGGACTGCTGTATTTTACCTGGGAGCATTTACCTCCTTGCCTTTCAGTTTCCTCCACACATCATTGTCTGGCACTGTAGTACTCTCAAACCAAAATCTCCTCAGATTGCTCTTCTTCACTGGTGGCTTGAGCTGTTAAGATTTTTCTTCTTAATAGACCACTCAACTCCAATTTTCCCAGTATTATCAGATTGTTTTGGTTTAAAAGACCTCCCTTTGTGTTTTTATAGGCACCTACACTTAACCTCCAGTATAAGAAATATAACCGTATATTGTATTGGGTTAGTTGTCGTGCCAACTCTTTGAAGAGATTAAGAAATCTTAGTAATTTATCTATCCCCAGCACTTAGCACAGAGCTAGGAATGTAGTAAATGCTTAATGAATGTTTACTGGTTGAATGCATGAATGAATGAATCAATGAGTGAATGAATTCACATTTTTCTGAGAGTCTGATGGTTATAGAAGTCTCCAACTTCACTCAGGTTATAATAATATTGAGCACGCAGTTAAACTGCAGGTATAGCTGTGATCTTTACTTCAACCACAAATAGCCTTGATTTTGTAAAATTTTGATGGAAAAAATTAGTCTTATAAAGATCTTTTGAGACCGATTTGTCTCTTAAATCTGTATTTGTGTCAAATGCCACAAACTAAATTCAGCAGTAAATGCAGTAAAATTATGTTGCATGGGTAATGAGAAAGTATTAGAGCAAATCTTTCGGGGTGGGTAGGAGATGTGAGGTCTAATGACCTTCCTTGTAAGACTGTATGAATTGACTCTTAGGTGGAGAGGTAGATCTTACCTCTTTTAGTAAGATCCTTTCTCCTTGCCCGTTTTGAATGATTAACCCTCCCTTTTCTCCACTTCTAATCCTTTCTAACTTCCACCATATTAAGACTTGGGGGAAATAGTCATTGACTTGAAGTAACATTTACTCGATTGTGGTTACACACATATCTTTAACATTAGCAACGATAATAAATAATGTATTTGAGTGCTAGTCTAAGTACTTTAATTTATATTATCACACAGAAGTTCTATATTCTTGTGAAGAAAACATTATTGTCCCTATTTTTCAAAGGTTAGAAAGTTAGAAGGTGAAAAGCTTGCTGGAGATTTTGCAGTTGGTGTCAGTGTTAGAACTCACACCAAAGTCTAGCTTCAATATCTGTATTCTTTTTTTTTTTTTAAAGATTTTATTTATTTATGTCAGAGAGCGAGCGAGAGCGAGCACAGGCAGAGAGGCAGGCAGAGGCAGAGGGAGAAGCAGACTCCCTGCCGAGCAAGGAGCCCGATGTGGGACTCGATCCCAGGACGCTGGGATCATGACCTGAGCCGAAGGCAGCCGCTTAACCAACTGAGCCACCCAGGCGTCCCCAATATCTGTATTCTTTCAATTATTTCATGTTATCTCTCATGACCTTAAAGTCTTGATAAATGGAATAGATTGGTCTAATAATCAGAAAATCTAGTGAAATAAAAAGACAATTATAAATGATCAGTAAACAGAAACATGATTTAGTTGCCTGCATTTTGGGCTTATGAAAATTCTGTGAGGTGCTATGATAAATCTCCGGATATTAGGTTTTCCCACCAAAAAAAATTGAGATTGAAGGAATTTTGGAATATATGTATTCAGAGAATTTTTACTGAGCACCTCTGTGTGCCAGCTTTTTGAGCTTGAGGCAGAAGAGCACAGAACAAAGTCATTGCTTATTCTATAAATTATATAATTAATGAACAATATGGACAAAACCCATGTTCTCATGGAACTCTTATTCCCATTATTGTCTCAGTGTACAATTTAGGTGGAAGTAAATTATCCCAAATTATGTGGATAATTGCCTCTACTCCATTTCACTGCTCCTCTGTACTTGACCAGTCTTAAACACCCATTGGGACTTCATATAAACATTCCTTTGAAAAATAATTAAAATTGGAGAATGGAAGATAAAGCAGAACATTTTAAATTATTTTTTTGGTCCCAGTTCTGTTTCTCAGTGGACTGTATTGAAGTAATAAAATTTCTGCTTTGGTAAAATGGTAATGAGCCTTTATGCCCCAGTATTGTATGAGAATTAGGGACTGTTGAAAATAATTATGCCCCAAAACTTTATAAATGATTTAATGAACCAAAGATTTGCTTCATTAGCTCACCCACATTCCACAGGTGTAAACAACATCCCCAAAGGTAATCAATGTTCATGAGCTGAGCCCCTATGGACATGGTAGGTCAACAACTCACCAAGACATGCCATGACCTTCATTTAGGAAGCAGCTTTTTTCGAAGGGAAAATTGCCCTCCTATACATCCTGCATTCATCAGCTAATTGTTTCTCCTTTCATGCCTCTAGGTGTCAGTAGGTGAGTTAGTCCAAGGAGAGTGCCACTTTTTATCTAAGAATGTTCCCCCCTTTATCAAGCAACATCACTTGGTGAATAGAATACTTGCATAGCTCCAGTTATTAGTAGTGACATCATATTTTAGGTGTGGAGCCCATTACCTGCAACCTTTGGTATTCCTGGGATTTAAAATCTGTGGCTTTGACCTGTTGCGGCGATTTTGGACATCCTTGGAATGTGGTATTAGCTTATTTTGTTCAGGTGTGAATTCAAATCAGCTGTCATTGAAGGCAAATGTGTAGGATAATTGAAGCACTTATGGCAAATGATTTACAGTTTCTGTGAACACGTATCACCAGAGGACCTTAGAAAAATTCATATCCTGACTCCTCAGGTCCACGGAGGGGCATGAGATTCTGCATTTTATTTGGGTGCTGATGAAACTGGCCTTCAGAAAACACTTTAAGTGGTGAAGTTGACAAGTGAATCTGATGGACAATCCATGAATCACAGCTCAAGGCAGCTTTGTTGTTTTCCCTTTATTGTTGCACGGCCAGTAATTTTAACTAAAGCTTTAAAGAAGCACATTTATGGTTGTAATTGAATGCATTTTAGGAAGAAAATATATGCTACAGAGATGCTCACAATTTGGGATTAAGAAGCTATCACTTGAGATATACCCTCATCGATATCAGTGGTTCATTGTGTCCATGTAGCGAGCTGCTTTACCTACATTATCTTATTTGGGTCTTGTCACTCTGTGAGGCAGACTAGTCCAATATTTTGCTAACACACTTTTATAGATAATTCAAGTGAGAAACATAGTGGTGAGTGACAACCCCAAGATGACACAGAGCATTGTGATAAAGCAGGGGTTTCAACCCAAGGATCCCCATTCTTAGTCTGGTGGCAGATCCATCTAACAAAATAGTTTTCATTTTATGCTTCTCAAGTCTAGAGATTCACTGCCTTTCTTCACATAATGTATGTTCAAACTAAAGTTATGACATATGCTTCTAATATACTTACCTATGATCAGTGTCATCACCCTATCACCCACAACAAGCAATGACAGTGCTTCTGATAAATACTTATTATGTTTGAGGAATACTTTGTGTGTACAAACTAGATGTACAAAGGAATATGGGGAGCAAAGTCATACAAATGATTTTAATAACAACATAACAGAGAAGAAGTGAAATATCAAATTACAAAAATTAAATGACTTAATGCACTTTGTTATAATTTGTTAATATTCTATCACATTTATTGCTAAGACACTTGTTTGATAGTAACATTATTTAAGTGTGTAATGTTACTATCGTCTTAGCAATAAAAGTGATAGAATATTGAAGTGTTTAGTGGTCAAGGAAAGCTCAATATAAGAGGCAAGATTTTTAGTGGCTCTTGGAGAGGAGTAAATTTACAGTGGTCGTAAGCCAGGGTCTGGAGTCTGGCTGCTTAGATTTGAATTATGGCCCAACCCCTCCCATGCTGTGTGAATTTGGTTAAATAACTTGAGTCAGTTATCTTGAGAAGTAACTCTGAGCTTAGTTTCCTCATCAGTAAACTGTCTAGAAAATAATAGGTCCTACCTCCAAGGACATGGAGAGAATTAAGTAAGACATGCAAAATGCTGAGTATCCTTTCTAGTATGGGGTAAATGCTCTGTAGTCAGAGCTGATTTTATTCAGCAATTACTTTTAAAGATAAGCTTACCAAGGTCCAGAGAGATTAAGTGACTGGTGTTATTTTAGGAATTGTGAAAACTGTGATTAAAACTCAGACATCTAACCCCAGACCCGTGTTCTTTACTAAACTATGCCAACTCTACAAATACCCATTCTGCTACTACTATGAATACTATTACTACTACCACTACTATGACTAAGACTGCTGCTATCGCTATGATGATAGCAGTGATGGCAACTACTTCTACTACAACCATGACTATGACTGTTGCTATGACTACTACTATGATTACTCTAATATGAATAATAATAACAACTATGACCATAACTATGATGGTTGCTACGACTACTACTACTATGGTGACTACTCTACTATGACTACTACTACTGCTACTATAACTAATATTAGGGCTGCTACCATGACTGCTACTATTACTACCACAACTACTACTATTTTTGTTGTTATTGTTGTTGTTATTCCTATCATATGCTATTAGAACTTTAGGAAAGCTGACAATAGTAAGATAGAGAGGGGTGAGTCCTAGTGTGAGTACAGACAGAAAGGTTGAGATCCATCTAGCCTGAGAAAGAGTTTTGACTGAGGTAGAGGGCTGTGGAGAGAGGAAGTAAGAAATCAGGTTGGCGAAAGAGGTTGATGTCAGGCCACAGATCCCTAGCATCACACTAGTAAGATGCAGGGATTTGAATATTTTGGGTAAGCAATAATTAACTTGCATTACTCTTTCAAATAAAGCAGAGGGGTAGCAGAAGGAAGCAAGGGAGCCAGTTAAACTTTTTGAGGATGATGGTGCATTCATTCACCCATTAGTTCATTCACTCACAAATTATTATCCATGTGCCTTGCCCACTCTATGGCACATTAGGTGTACAAATAAAATGGCCTGCACTGTGCGGACAACAGATACAACCACAGACCCACAAACACATACTCTGTACACTAAGAGAAGTACACATGGAATGTGCCTATAAAGTAATGAAGCTAATTGCACAAAGCTATCATGGAATATATCTTATTACTTGATAGCCTTGGCTAGTATAAGAAATATATTATAAACTAAAAACTGAGGAATCAATCACACTCTTTAGAAGTTCTTCTACGTGACTCACTTAGTGGGTATGTGATGGAAAGAACTTTTATGGTAGGGAAATTCCTATCAGTCACAGCTTTTACAACTGCCTATTGATGATATACACAGCTCCATAATGACAGTGCTAAAATTGGCTTTTACTTCCTGAAACCATCATTGTATTGAACCATGTAACCAGAAAATCACAATGTGGTGATCTTTCTCTACACTAATCCTTCCATGAGCACTTAATGACTTGTCGGTTCATCTTGGAGATAATAAACCTCGCATTGAAGCAATAGCTGTCTTGGTGACTTTGCATAAATCATTATTTGTAAAAGTGAAGGAAAACCTATAGATAGGAGCCAAGGACCAGGATTGCTCAACTTTCAAGAATTAGCTCTGATAATTGCTGTAACTGCAATTAGGAATGCACTGAACAAGTAGATGCTGACCAAAAGGTAAATATTATCCCTCAAAGTGATCAATATAATAACTTCTGGCATAGGAAGGACAATTATTAAATATTTTAGTAAAGTTGTCTGAGCAAAGCAACATTGTAATGAAAGCTGATAGGGTAGAAAATGGGGATCAGGCAAAGAACCATGGGAAAACGGAGAGACGACTAAACCACAGCTAAAAATCAAGGTGACATGTTAGAATGCATAGGTGGGAAATAGAAATGTTAATAAAGAACAACCTACAATTTTAAGACCATTTATTTCCAATAACTTGAAAAAAGAGTATCAATTAAGATAGTTTTATCAAGGCAGGGGACCCACTGGTTTCTCAAATGAGATTTGTACTCTCCTGTTTTTCAGGTTCTTCCTTCACATCTTGAGTCCCTGCTGAATCACTCCATTTCTCAGCATCCTACCAAGCTAAGAGAACACAAATATTTTAGATAGATTTTTTTTTTCCCAGACACAGATTCACAAGAAAACAAGGCAAAGAGAAAAATAAGAGAGAAGTTGGACATAACACTACATTGAAGCCAGGTGCCTGATTTCTATCACACTTAACCTAAGTTCTTTTACACTCTTGTCTCAAGAGCTGATATTATTCAAAAAGCAGACATGCCAATAGGCAGGTAGCTTCGCCAGCAGAAAATACCCTGAGATTGGTTAAAAGGGAGCAAGAAATAGAAGAGTAATCCCAGAAACAGAAGAGCACACTGTACACTGTAGAGTTTGAAGCTGATAAGCTGCATACTGATGGATTAGCAAATGGTTCAGTCTGCTCAGAGAGACAACCTCCCTACCCATCACTCCCACAATTCAGCATTTCAGCATTTCTTCTCTTTACAATCTTTTCTGCTTTCTTCTTTATGCCTACCCATGCCATACTCCTTCACACAGCCTTCCTTCATTCCTCCCTTTCTCCCTTCCTCCTTCCCTTCCTTCTTTTCCTCCTACCTTCATCTTTCTTTTCACTCCTCCTGTTTGAATTGCAGCAATGGCCTTATAATTGGTTTTCCCGATTCTATCTTTAATCCTACAGTTTGTCCTCAATACCATAACCAAAGATCCTTTTAGGATATAGGTCAGCTCACACCCATTCTCCGCCCCTTCCCCGCCCCCCTCCCCAAAGCAACCAGCCTTGGCTTTCTTTCAAGTCAAACTAAAGCCCATAGAGAGGCTGTAAGGTCCTCCATGATCCATCCCTCCATTCAGTTGCTGAGTTCATCTCTTCCTTCTTTCTTCCTGATCGGGCTCACTCTCAACTTAGCGGTTTTAATTGGCTTCCTTCCCAATTTCTGAACGATTGACTCTCTGTTTAAACCTCACCTTCTCAGTTACAAATGATCACCCTGTTTAAAATGAAATCAGCTTTCCTTCCCTCCCCCAACCCTAGCATTGTTATTTCCTTTACCCCATTCTTTCTAATATATACAACTTACTTATTTATCATGTTTATTATTTATTGTTTTTCATCTTTCACTGGAATATAAATTCCATTAGAAAGGGATCTTTGCCTGTTCGGTGATTTATTCCTTAGCCTAGAAAAGTGCCTAAGAAAAGTAGTTTCAACAAATAAATATATTTGTTGAATAAGTGGAAGTAACCTGTCTTCAAAGAAGGAGACAGACAATGTAATGAAACAGTACAGCTGATAAGAGTACTGCTGGAGGTCTACAGTTATTTTAAAAACAAGAATAGGAGTTTCCCTTCTTTGTTGGCATGGGGATAGAGACAAACTTCAGAGAATGTTCAGAGAAATGGTAACATCAATGTAGGATTTGGAAACATGATTAGAAGTTCACCAGGCAGGGGTGCTTGGGTGGCTCAGTTGGTTAAGCATTGGACTCTTGATGTCAACTCAGGTCATGAGTTCATGCCCTATGTTGGACTCTACATTGAACATGGAGCCTACTTAAAAATATTAAAAAAAATTTTTTTTAAAGTTTACTGGGCAGGATATCAAGAGGAAGTATCAAAGGTAAGGGAGGGCATTACAGACAGAAAGAACAACACATGTCAAGTTACTCATGTGTGAGAGAACAAGTCAATTTGTGTACATACTGAGAAGGAGGGTACAAACAGTTTGCCTCAGTATATTACGGGGAACCTCTAGGGGAGAGGTTTAAAATGAGGTTGTATAGGTGGAAAATAGAGAGGGACCAGGTAACAATGGATCTTATTTGCAAAGCAAAAGATCAGATTTATCCTGAAGACAATAGGAACATTGAAGGACTTTAAGCAAAGAAGAAATGTTCAGATTTGAATTTTTAAATATGATAGAACAGGATGGATGAGAGAAGGCTAAGAAGCCATTTGCAAAATGCTGGTTTTATTTAAGGCAATGGAATCAGAGAGCTGAGAAGCCATGTCTATAAAATATTTAAAAGGAGGACCTCGAGTGATTCAGTGACTGATATAAAATGAAGTAAAAAGAACAAGGATGGGTCTAAGATAACTCTGACATGTTTAGTTTGAGTAGCCAGTTGGATTGTGATGCTATTAGCTGTAAATGGAAAATTAAGAGATGAGCAGGCTTGGGGAAATAATGTTTTCTAAAGAAATGTTGAGTTTGTGGTGCTAGAGAACTCCCAGGAGGAGTTATGTGGTAATTAAAAATAAGTAAATTAAGTGGGTGGAACTTAAGATAGAAGTCTAGGAAGATACTGATAGAGATTTGGGCAGTGATAGTTAATGACAGTTAAATCACAATAATTAGTGTCATGGTCCTGCCAGAATCTGCAGAGTGATAAGAGTGCCAAGGTTCATGCTCTGGGGAAAGTTAATATTTAATTGTCAGACACAAAAAATGCTACACTACCTTGTGAATGGATATTATGCAAATGGTCAAAAATTCTGGAAGATAAGGAGGACACAGTAATGCCATGGAAGCCAAGAAAGGAAGGAATGGCCGTCATGATTAGGCACTGTGGAGAGGCCATGGAAGATAAGAAATGGAGAGCTCAGTGATTTGCCCAAATTACTAAGAAAATTTTTCAGAGGAGCTCTGGGAATGGAAACCAAACCATAGTGTACTGAGAAGTCTAAAGGATTTGATGGGTAGATTATAATTACAGAGGGGTCTTCAAGAAACAAGTTAGGAAAGGAAGCATAGGCATAAGGCAGAGATTAAATTTGGCTGAAAGGTGAAGAGAAGGTAATTCTCATACAAAAGTCATTTGTTGGGCAGACTGAGTGTTGAGGGAGAGTATGAAAATATAGGAGAAAGAGAACAGGCTGTTCTTGGCCTTGTCACAAGGGGCCCATTCTGCATGGGAAATAATAGGGGTTGGGTTGGAGATCATTGATAGAGGCTTTAGTCCCAAAGAGGAAAAGGACCATTTTCTTTGGAATTGAGAGGAGAGGAAGGTGATATTTACAAATAGATAAGTAGGAAAGATTGAGGTTTGGGGAATCAATATATAACTCCTTCCATCCTTGTTCCCTCAGTTTGGAAGCAAATGGAGCAATACAATGAAGCAGAGAGATGAAAATCAACATGGAGTCTTTATAAATGATAGGTTGACTAGAGATTGTTGCAATGAGATATAGGCACATAGACTTGTTAATATTGTGGCCCTGAATTAGACAGACATTTAGACTGGACAGCTGGACATCTCTAAGCTTCCCCACACAGAATGTCCCCTTACTGCAGAGCTAAGAGCAGTGGAGTAGATGCCAGTGCACAACACTCTGCAGACAGATCAGGAGAGAAAGGAGTTTGAGTGAGCATGTCTAGTCCATTCTCCCATACTAGCAATCAGTTAATTCTGGAAACCCTTTCCAACAGGAAAACTGATGAGATTGAGGGAATTCCCATGTCTCTTTATTATCTGAAGTGGAAAATGAAGTCTTCCTAGGTTTGAGGGATGTGAAACAAGGAACAGAATGGCCGGGGAAGCATAACAAATATCGTATGCCCACTGTGAGGAACAGAAGACAAAGGGACAAAGGGAAGAGCTGTTGAAGGGAATTGCCATCTAGCTGAGGGCAGAGAACATATATTTGCAGTGGCCTTTCTCCAGAGGGAGAAAGCAAATTTTTTAATCTCTTTGCCATTGAAGCCTTTCATGGGAATTAAAGTAGTAGCAAATATTGAAATATTTGTCATGAAATAATAAGCCATGAGGTCTAGACTTGTGTTTCATTCCTCTCTTGCTGTATAACAAAGAACCCCTAAACTTAATGGCTTAAAATAATAACAATTTATTGTTTTTCATGGCTAAGAAATCAGACAAGGCTCAACTGGATAGTTCTTCTGCTCAAATGGCATCACCTAGGTTACCCATTTGGCAGCATGCAGCTAGATTTAGTTGGGGCTAGAAGGTCTGAGATTAATTCATGCACCTTCTGACACCTCAATGTGGTCTTTCTCTGTCTCCCCTCTTCCCTGCCATTTTTTTTTCCTTTATCACCTTTCCCCTTCTTCCTTTCCACATTGCATCTCATAATTTAATAGTCTAACTAGCTTCTTTCTAGCACGGAGACTGGCTTTCCTGGAGAGGACAGAAGTGGAAGCTGCCAGCGTTCTTCAAAGTTTAGGCCTAAACCTGGTATAATATCACCTCTGCATATTCCATTAATTACAAGGCCAGCCCGGATTCAAAGAGAATGATTGGAATAGACTCCCCCTCCTTATGAGAGGATCGCTGCATATACAGGGAAGGGAGTAATTGATAATGGCCTTCTTTAGGGACTATCCATTGCAAAAGGGTGAGGGGAAGAAAAGAAATGTATTCAGGTTCCAGATATGCAAAAAGAAAACCCAGGCTTTCACTTGCCCATAGAAGAGGCTAATGGCTGGAGTTTATTTTATGGGTGAAGTTCTATTACTCATAGAGGGAACCACAGTATTTCTGCTAGAAAACAGAATATACTTCATAGTTCCATGGCATTTCTAGCAAAAGTTTGAAGGCTTAGAAGAAAAAAAAACCTAATGTAGTTGAAATTTCATTTTGATGTTCAGACTCAGCTCACTCTGAGGAGCAAAACTAGTTTGGACATGAAAGTGTCACACTAAATTAGGTTCTACTGGGCCTTTTGGGAGACGGTAAAATTAGGATTGCCATGAAAACATGTAAGAATTTGAATCTATAGGTCAGGCTGCTATTCAGGAAATATGTGAGGTTGGTATAGTAGATGTAGGATACCCTCTTCCTTTGGGGTTTTATCCCCTTCACAGCAGCACTTAGCTTCCTTTTGAAGCCAGGGTATTCATGATCTAGGGCTTGTCACCCGTGGTTTTATATTTTTTCAGGAATTCCTGGCTCCTCCTGGATTTTCTTACCAGAGTTTGTGCTTTCTTCCATTTTGACTCTCCCTGAAGTTTCTCTACCTGTCCCTTATGGCTTTAGATTTTGGAGGGGATGTGAATCTCCATTTCTATCTTTTTTTTTTTTTTTTATTTAGAAGAACAATTTTTTTCATATCTTTGGACTTAAGGACAACTAAATTTCCAACTTTGCATTCCCACCTTTTTGGCTTATGGAAAATTGAACTACATGTTTTGGGACTTCCCTTCACTGTTTCCTTGAATTTGTGCTAAGGTCCTGGGGTCATTATAAAGTACTGATGCCCTGGTTCTCTGAGGAAGTGTATGGGCCTAGCCTCTGTAGTCCACAGTCCAACTGAAGAAATGTTTGGTAAGGTTGTAAGCCCTGGATCCTAGCATCTAGCCTCCCTGGGATGCTATGTGGTCTTCCATGGAATTTTTGCTCCCTCATCCGGTGTTTCAAGGAAGTAGTGTGCAGGTATCCTCAGCATGCAGAACTATGTGACTTTTTTTCCTCTACCAACTGTCTCTCAGCCAGGGAAATCTCTTTTCGGTGTTGGGTATCCCTCTTACTTCAAGCTCTACTATTCTTAATGAGCTTAGGCTTTTGACTATAAATGCCAGAAAGTCTTGTCACAAATCTTTCTTGGTTTGAGCCTATTGCCTGCTTGAATGGGGCAAAGGACATGGCAAAGACAGAGAGAAAACATAAATTAATAATGCAGGAGTCTTTCTGCCACATTTCCCCATCACTCCCAGTCAAAGATTTGTCCATGTATCTCTACCTCCCAAAGGAACCACTAGCTAGTCAAACAGTTCTATCTAAGTGACTATGATCATTCAAAAGAGTGAGAGAGCCCCTTTGAACTCCTACAATCTTCAGCCCTGGCATATGTGTCTATTTCAATAGTGCCCTTCTGGAGGAAATGCCTCCAGAATTTTGTTAGTCATTCAAAGAAATAACTTTAATGATATGCATTTCAATCTAGGTGGAATCAGAGAGAAAGGATGAGGCACAAAAAGTGGGCAGGGAAGTATAGGATTGTCTAATTATAATACTTCAGTATCATATCATTCAGCCCATTGTAGAATAGGGTTTGTTGATGTGCTCACATTGGCACAAATAACAAAAATGGTGACTTTTGCGTATCACTTTACAATATCTAAAGCACTGTTCTATCAACAATTTCCTTTCAATCTTGAGTTTAAAATCATAGAATGTTCCTATCGAAAGGAATTTAGTTGCCTTCTCTTCCATCCAGGGTGGCAATCCCATTTAAAAAAGCAATGGACATGTGCAGTTATTTGTTCTGGAACCATTCAGGTGACAGGGAGCTCACTACTTCATAATGGCAGGAATTTGAAATGTACAGCTCTCATTGTTCAGAAGAGTTTTTGTTTTTAGCAGAGCTGATAGCTATTTCATCCTTAAATTCCATTCATTGAGCTAAGCGTGGAGCTTAAAGGAAAAGAGAACTAGTCTTTGTGGTTAGGCACACATTCATCAAAATTACAACTTAGCCACCAACTGCATGTGATTTGGGGAAAGTGGCATGAGCTCTCCAAGTGTCCATTGGCTTGTCTGTAAAATGCTGATAAGCTATCAACCATACAGGATTGCATGGAGTGTTAAAGAGATCATGAACCATGAACCTTATAGGTAGATAGTAGCTCCCTTAATCCTCTTCTGGTCCAGGAACACTACCTATTGCTTTATGTTGTAATACATCAGTTTTCTACCCAGGTTGTAAGCCACTGCTTTTTCCTGTGTGTCTGAATTATGAAGACTTCTTTCTTGTGCTGTTGCCAACCTGCCAAAACCATGCAACCAGGTAATATCATGCTCTACAATTAAGAGTCAACAGGCTCTGAGGGAGAGCCTAGGCAAAGTCAGTATGTAGCTCCCATCTGAGTTTTGCAGACAATATTTTCCTGACTCTGGGGTCTTTGTCCTTTATTTCTGAGTTCTATTAAGTTCTAGGTTGTTGATCTTACTAAATGCTGGATATTTTCCTCTACAACCTGTTCCTCCTTCCATGCATGACATCACCATGTATAATCCTCACCATCTTTCCAGTTATTTGTGCCAGAACAGGATATCATATTTACCTTCATTCTTGGCCTACATGCCACATTCAGTTAGTCACTAAGTTCTGTCAATTCTACCTCCAAAATATATTTCAAATCTGTCCCCTTGTCTCCATTGCCTCTGCCACCCTGGTCCAGACTTTGACCATCCTTCCCTGTAACTGTTTTAACAGCTTCCCAAATCAATGACTTCAAGTCAACCAAAGACCTTAGAAAACTGAATTATCACCCAACCTCTATTTAAGGAAACTGATGTCTATGTAATATATTTAGAAATGTTTCTATCCCACTGTCTACTTTTTTAAGTTATTATTATTATGTAGTAAGTTTCAAGTTCCCTGGAAAATCCAGTTATTTCTTAACTGTGCTGAGCCACAAGGAGAACTCATGTAGTGTATTTATTCGAGATTGATTTTTGCAAAAGATTGTTCCCATATGTAGACTGGGCTTGTGACTCATGGAGTCTCTCTTTTTGTTCTGGCTGCTTTGAAAAGCCAACCAAAATTTCCTTCAAGCCCAGCAGTTAATTGTCAGAGTGATGCCTGTTTGATGACTCCATATTTATTTTAAGAGGAACTGCATCCCGTTGGGCCTGCCAGGATGAGTTAGCTGCGAAATGCATTCCTAAATAGCTAAATGATTCAGCGCAGGATCCCCTATATGAAATAGACTTTGTAATGTGGCTGCATGTTTCTCTGTTGGAAAGTCTATCTATTTCGGTTCTGTGCTTTATTTTATAATTCAATATTGCATATGAATAGGTAATGGAGGGAAGCTTTCCTGCCTCACAAAACCCATGTTACAACCAGCGTGTCGTTAAAACTTCACCCAGGTACTTGGAAGCTTCCTCTGACGAGAATTCAGTTATATGGGGCCAATGTATCTGAAAACATTCAGAATTGCACATTGCAGTCTGCAAATAACAACTAGGATGCTCTTGAACTGAGAAACCCCCAAGAGGGTACTTACCTCCTTTGCATCAATAAAGTACAACAGCTTCTTATCAGAGGCTGACTTTTGCTTACAGCGAGAAATCTGGCTAAACCTAGTTTCTAACCACTTAGAGACTTCAAATAATTCCCAAATTATACCTTCCTTCAAAGGGAATATGCTTTAAATCAAGTGTTTAATGTTAGGAAAATAATAATTCACACACTTGCACACCTTAGCAGCCTGTTTTAATTTAGAGACAAAGAGAACAGAGCACAGCACAGATTGTGCCTTGGCTCCCAGCCTCCCCACCTCCCCCAGAAGTGCTCAGAAAATGTGTTTCTTTTTAAAGAATAAGGACTTGATCAGCACTGAACTCCATAGTGGCTCAATTGGGCATTTTGCTCAGCAAACAGTATACTGAGGATAGAAATGTTGGTGTTTTCCGGAGATAGCATGAAGCCCAGTGATGTAAGGTTGTTTGCTCACCAGCTAAAGGCCAAAGCACCAACTTAGTTTGCAGCAAATTCTCAAGGGATGCTTCATTCAGTTTCTACCAAAGAACCCAAAGGCTAGAGAAGGACTGTGTGTCCTAGCTGTGGCTCACTGTATTCTGTGGACCACCTGAATTTGGAGGGGAGAGCAATTGTTTTTATCGACAAAATGTGTGATTTGGGGGCAGGGAGGAGAGATGCAGCCTGCTACCGAGGACAGCCACCTCTGCTAGGGCTCCAGGAAAGTAAAACATCCAGTACTTTAGGTATCCAGATATGTATGAACCTGTCTTCTCTCCTACACATCTAAAATGTGTTACGTACCAACTTTGGGAAAACCTATGAACAATTATTCAAATGCTGTTTTTGAATTCTGCGGTTTAAAGAAGGACCCCTCCCCCCCACCCCCCACAAAGGAAAAAGGCTGGTTGAGTTATGATGCTCAATTCTTAATTTTATTATGTCACAAATCTGTGAAATTTTGAGAAAGCCATTTTTCTGCACTGAGTATCATTTTCTGTATCTGTAAAATCCCTAAGAAGGGCTGGTGATTTCTGAGATGCCTTATTACCCCAAGAATCTCAGGTGAATGAGTAGAGTGGTATCATTCAGAGAGGTTATTTATACCGATGACATACTCAGGAGTTTTGAATCTTCATAGTCTAAAATTTTTGTCTGCATTTCTGTGCTGGGGTATCCCCCCACCCAGATTAAAAGAGAGAGAAAAGAAGTATCATATAATCTAGTCCAGTCTTGCAACCAACACTTGAATTTCTTCTAAAATACTTTTACTAAATAACCATGTATTCCACACTTGAATGCCTCTAGTTACAGAATATTCGCAATCAGCATATTTAGTCCTCCCATCTTGGAAGTACTCTAACTGTTCTGCCCTACATAATGTGTTATTTCCCTAGTCCTACAATATGACTGCAGAATGAGGTTACATTCTTTTTACACAAAAGTAATCTATCCCCAAATGGTCTAGTTACTGGAAACCAGCTCCTCTTCAGTGCCTGCACCCCTTTCTCCCATGCTGTCTCATATGTATCCACAATGACTCCCCTGCAATCTTCCATACCTGCGATTCAACTTGCCATGGTGCAAGTTACCACGTTTTGGGGAGGGAGACAAGTTAATGCTTAGTTTCCATTCAAGAAGTACAGTACTGGGGACATCCATGATGCCTCCCCACACAATGTTGTTTACAATTGTACCCCTCCACCACCAAGGGGTACCTGTACCAGTTGGGGGACTTAGGTTGATGGTGCCTCCACCTTGGTCTCCTGAATGACTAATGGGCCTTAGGGTTCCCAGCTAAGATTTAATAATTGAGTCTCATTGTTTTTCGTGGAGGGACTGCCTGAGAACAGTTGATCCAATTTGTCCTGTTTGTCTCCCCCATAAGCTGTGTAAGAGCTATGGCAGTGGAGGTGCAGAACATGTCTGGAGATGCTGACAGGTGTTTTGAGTGAAAGGCACAAAGACTGGGGAATCTCTTGCTGTTTCTGATAGATTTTTCAGTAACATTAAGGTGATTGCTAATCAAATTGTGTTCAGAGCTGTCTTACAGAGGGTGGCAGCTTGCAATACTTTAGGAGAGCTCTACTGGGCTGTTTTCCTCAATGAAAGAAGTTCTAAAGGTGCCTATCCCTCTCATATACCAGGTACTGGATTTGTTGATCTCTCTTCATTGCCATAAAATCAGTGTGCCCCACTCCAGTTGCTATAACCTCACCTTTTCCCCCAATCAGCCCCTACTCACACCCAGACCTCTTGTTTGGAAGAGCCTGTTGCAAAAGGCCTAAGAACATTTTAATAAAATATACAGACACCTCTTATGTACTCCAGTATTGTGGCTTGGTTGGACTACTATAGAGGGATGCAGTGAGCAGTGTACTCATTATTCTTATGATCTAGCACCATGTCAATCCAATAGGAGAATCCAGATAACTGAACTGGAATTCTCCCTGAATCTTAGATCCCTTTTTGTTCTGGCATCTTGAAGGGGTACCAAGTTTCTAGTTAAGGAGAAGAAAGAAGCATTATGTGCAGGGATAGTTAGGATGGAATCCTGAATTTTCAAAATAGGTCTATATGATATCTACCACCTTCTTCCTGATAATTACTCATGGAACAGATAACAGGAGATAAACCTTTTCTGTGAAAAGCTATGTTTAGTGACAAAACTGACTAAAGCATATGGGCCAAAAGGAGTTGAGAGAGGTAGAGTAAGAAAGGTTTTTGAGTAAATTTTTGAGGAAGTTGTTGCAATCATCAACCTTACTAGATGCTTATGGGTGGTAGGACTGTGAACAGTCCATTGGATACCTTGACATCAGCCCATGGCTGAATGGCTTTTGTCATAAAAGGTGCACAGTGGTTAGATTGCAAATGGTCCTGAAAGCTGAAAACACACAGATTAGTTTTATAGGTCACAATAGTATGGCCAGAGTTGGCTGATTGTATGACACAGTGACTCATAACCTGTAGTCAGCTCATGGTTCTGCCAAACAAATGTCCAGCGTTTTCAGCCCATACAGTGCTTTATCTCAGGTGGGATGTCATTATTATCAACATCATCAGCTTTGAAGACCCCTTGACTCAGCAGCCACAGTGCTTTCTAATTAGGCCCACCTTGGGGCCAATCTGGGCTGGACTTGCACAGTGTCAATGTTTTTAAGGAGCCCACCTTAATCTGGAGCATTTGCTGCACCATTATCAAGATAACATCTCTTAAGTTTTTTCCCATTTTCCACATAAGGCCCAAGGGAATTTTCTGGGGCAGTGTGGTTGAATGCAAGAATTTATCTGGGTTTCTTTGGGTGAGTTTATCATTCTCCAGTAGGTTCCCTTCATCAGCACTGTAAACACAATCTGGCCAATAAAAGCCCAAAGATTTTGTTAATGTTTCACTTTTGTTTTCTCACAGCACTGTCTATCTCCTGGGAATCTCCCTGGCAGGGCTAAAGCTTTCTTAGAGCAGCCAGGATACACTGCAAAATGCTCTAAGAACTTTATTATCATCTCAAATGGATCTTAGAGGGCGTAGCAAACTGCATCAGGTAATGAACTGTAGTACTGCTCATCTGTTACTATCCTTCTTTATCAGTGCCACACACCAGCTCCCTCATTGCCTAAGCCACCAGCCAAAATTTTAATGATGCGCCCTTTTTCTGCCCACTATAGTTAACAACGTCCTCCTCCTCATCCTCTGTGTAAGTTCATGTCTCCATAACTGTTGTCTAAAAGGGGGGAAGGGTCTTCTTCCCAACTAGGGCAAATCTTACACTGGTTGTTACAATGTTGTTATAACTGGGCCAACCTAACACTGACCACCAGATTGGCTAGGAACCCACACAAGTCTCAGAGGAGAGTTGGCAACAACCAAGGTACTTTTCAGGCAGTGTCAGGGTTTTTATCATTCATTCACAGTTACTTACTGTATATCTACTTTTGCTTGGTCCTGTTCTATGAGCTGGGGATTTAACAGTAAACGAAATAGACACAAATCTATTTGGAGGATCTAAGTTCCAGGTAAGAGAATTACAACATGTATTAGAAGGTAGCCAAATGCTGTGAAAAAAATAAAAAGAAGAAAAAAAAACTGGATATGAAGTCTCCAGTATGAGGATGTAATATGATGGAAGCAGGATGGAAGTGTTCGCTTGTGAGGTCTGAGTAGGCTTGTTGAGAAGATGAGAACTGAGTCAAGACTTGAAAAAAGTTTGATAGTATTCTGGGGTTCCTGGACCCAATTCCAATGTGTGTGTTTGGGTGCTGTCTAAGAATTCAACTCAATTCTGACACTATTTACCTGGAAAGAGCATTAAATTCCATAGGTTAAGGGCTCAGTCCCACAAGACCAGCCTCCACTCCAGACACCCCTAGCAAGTCCAGCTTGTTACCTGTATTTCTGACTGACTATTAAATCAGAGGTTTCCATGACCCCCATCTTGGGTTTGATTAATTTGCTAGAGTGGCTCACATAATTCAGGAAACCCTTTATTCACTAGATTGCTGATTTATTACAAAAGGATATTAAAACACATGAATCAACAATCAGATGAAGAGCTACATAGGGCAGGGGATGGTGAAAAGCCAGGAAGCTTCCATGCTTTCTCTGAGAGGGTCACTCTCCCCAGACTGGAAACTCTCTGAACCCTCTCTGTTAGGGTTTTTACAGAGGCTTCATTACATTGTCATGATTGTTTAAATCACTGGCCTTTGGTGATTTAACTTCCAGGCTCTTTCCCCTTACTTGGAGGTCAGGGATGGGACTGAAAGTTTCAGCCCTCTAATCTTGCACTGGATTTCCCCCGTCCCACAACCAACCCCATTCTTAGTTGCAGTCCCAAAGTCACGTCATGTTAGTGGTAACATAATAAAAGACTCCTTGTTACCTCTCCTTCCTTAGGAAATTTCAAGGGTTTTGGGGCCTCTTTGCCAGGAAAGGGTTGAAAACCAAATGTGTAATTCTTATTATAAAATCACAATATCATAGATAGACAAACAGACTTCTGCAGGAAGAACATGTGTTCCCTATTGTAAGCGCACTATTTAGAACTGTGCCCCATACACAGAAGTTCAATAAAAATTTGCTAAATGAATGAAGATGCCAGCGGCATGTGATGAGATCATTTCCTTGACACAGATTGACATGAAGATTCTAGATTTGATTCTTGCTCAATCTCTAGCCCTCCTGTAGCAAACTGATGAACAAGAACCCATAAACTCAATGATCAAATAATGTTTAGTTGAAAGAAGAGCATTTAATGGTTCCATCTGGGATGTTTCAACCTATTAGGCATCCCTAAGGAAAAATCAGTAGATTCTTGTCACCTGTATGACCAGAGAAGCTTGCCACAGGGATGGCTCCCTGAACAAAAGGTGGATTAGTTCCAAAGACAAATCCCATTCTATAACTTAGAATGCAGATATTCCTGGGAAACTCCCAAATTACATTTTTCTGATTTCAGAAATGTTGTGATGGCGATGCCATTTCATACCCTATCACATCAAACTAGTATGTTTCCCCATATTTTACCCATTGTCTCAGTCCTATTTCTTTGGGCCATAGTTAATAGAATTCCTCTTTTATATATTGACACACAAATATTTGGAGCCTCCCTATCTTTCCTGAGTTTTCACTTCTGTTGGATAAATAACTTCATCTTGTTGTAAGAAATGATTTTACTTAGGACATTGGATTTTCTTCACCTTATGCAATGTCCTCCGTGAATGTTCTAATTTGTCTTAAATTGTGGTACTTAGAATTGGCTGAGTACACAAGGTATATTATAAATAGCACAGAGAAAAGAATAGTGTTGTCTCATTTGTCCAAGATATATATTTCTTAATACAGCTTAAAATCACATTAGTTCTTTGAGGGGCAGTTCTATGTCATCATAGGTACTCACTGAACCTATTGCCAGCTAGAACAAGTATTTTTATCTGAGTTCTGCTAGGACAAATGGTGTTTTATTTGTGTAGTTGTTTATGGGGAGAGAAGTACCACAAAATAACTAAATAATTTTTCCTGTTGAATTTTAACATACTGGATTTCATACAACGCTTCTGTCTGTCAAAATATTTTCCAGTGAATTTGCTCTTTTCCCCTAGTTTCATGTCACTCTCATATTTGATGAGTTTGTCTTTCTAATTATTATCTAAGGTAGTAGATTTAAAATTTACATAAACAGAAAGCTTTTTGAAGTCAACTGTGACACAGAGTCTTAAAACATAAAAAAAAAGTCAGTATAATTTTATTTTGCAAGTTAAATTATTAATATTTATTCATTATGAAGACCTTCATATTAGCTAAATGAGGTACTTATTGTTGAACACAAAATTACAAATCAGTGTTTATGGATGACAGCTGAAATCTGATCAATGTCATCATCTAACTGATGTGAATATTTTGTTTTCATTGTACAGTATTGAGAGTATTGTGATTGAGACAGAAGTAGTTGCAACTGTTTTGTTAGTTGGTTGATTGGTTCGTTTTTTACTCCATTGTCCTTATAATCTCAAGATACTTTTAGAGTGAAATGAATAAAATATCTGAGAGAAGCACAGTAGAAAATTTTTGTTTTAAAACCAAAACATTGATAATAGTTAACAACCACCGTCATGCATTTGTTCAAGTATTTCTGGAGACTGCTATATGACCAGCACTGTTTTAGATGCTGGGGGTACAGAGATATGTAAGATTAAAAAAAAAAAAGTAATGACTCCTGGGTCTACATTCTAATAAGACAATGCAAAAAATAAACTCACTTATGTATATATCTGCATATAAATATCTCAATGTGTATGTGTGCGTGTGCGTGTACTAAAATAAAAATCTGCACCATGTAGCTGAATGAGGAAAATACTAGGTGTGCTGACTTTTCTCACTTTATACTCATTTCCATTAACTTGAAATGGTGTTAATACCATACTTCCTTAGTCCATTTGTTCTTCCACCTTTCTAGGAGGTTATTTTACACCTCTTCTCTTTTCTCAATTCCTAACACAGTTTTCCTATCCTCACATTCAGCCGATGACTATGTTTCCTAATTCACTGAGAAAATAGGAGCTATCAGAAGAGAGTATCTGTCAGGTACCGCCAACCAACCAACCAACACATTGGTTCATCTGTCAACCTCTGTTATCAATACAATTTGCCTATTTCCAAGCTGAAGTAGCCATGCTCCTATCTAATGCCAACTCTTCTGCTTGTGCCCTGAATTTCATCCCTTTTTGCTTATTCCAAGACCTTGCTTCAGCAATTCTCCTTTATTTCTACTACATTTGCTTTCTACTGGGTCAATTCCTGCCATCAATCTTCCTTGTGCGATCACTTCCCCCATTAGCTATTTTTTTTTTTTTTACTCTCCTCTGAAAGAAAATTTCCTGAAAGTATCTGTACTATAATCTCTAATTCTTCCCCTTCAAAATTTTTTTAATTCTTACCTGATTAATTTTTTAAATTCGGCTTTACTTTTGTTTTTAGAGCAGCTTTAGGTTTATAATAAAATAGAGAGGAAGTGACAGAGATTTCCTATATAACCCTCGCTTGACCAAACTTTTAAAATTGCTTAAAATTTAATATCTTTCTAATAACTTTAGAATTTTTTATTGTGAAATACAACATACGCAAAAATTACCTAAAATGTGAACTGATAGCTTAATAAATTATCATAAAAGGAACTCTCACAAAAACCCCTAAGATTAAGAAAGTGGAAACTGCCAGCATCTCAAAAGCCTTTCATGTGCTTCTTTCCCATTACTACCCTGTCTTTTCTAATAGGTAATCACTTTCCCAATTTTTTTATATCAATCTCTTTGTTATATATATCCCATACCAGGTATGCATCTCTATACCACTGAGTTTCATTTTGTCTGTTTCTGAACTTTGTATAAGTGGAATTATGCCATTTCTGTGCTTATTGTATTCTTTGTGTCTGGCTTTTTTCATTCCATACTATGTTTGTGAGAAGTTACCTCTATGTCTTGTGTAATGGTAGTTTGCTCATGTTTGCTGCTGTACATTATATGAAGGCACTGCAGTTTAGTTTTCCATTCCATCACTGATGGGCATATGGTTTGCTTTTAAAGATGTGAGTTACTTTGAATAATGCTGTCCTGAACATTCTTGCATGTTTCTTGATTTTTGTGTGTGCACAGTTCAGAGGGATATATAACTGGAAGTGGAATTGCTGAGTCATAAAGACACATATTTTCAGCTTTAATAAATAACATCATACTACCTTCCAAAAGGTGTCAATTTATATTCTCACCATCTGTACATGACAGTTCCAATTGTTCTGCATTCTTAAGAATGTTGGTATTCTAGCCTTTTTAATTTTTGTCATTCTAGTGGACTTGTGGCTATAACCATGTGTTTTTAATTTACATTCCTATAATGACAAATAAGGATGAACACCTTTTCATTATACTACTGGCTATTTGGATTGCTTCTTCTGTGAAGTACCTGTTGAAGTCTCATGTCTTTTTTTTTCTCTTTTGTTGCTGTTATTTCTTATTGATTTATGGAAGTCCTTTATATAGTGTGGATATTAGTTTTATGTTTGTTATGTATGATGAAAATATACTTTCCCAACCCAGTTTTGTCTTGTTTATTTTCTTAATGATGACTCTGATGAACAAAATATAAGTTAGATTTATTCATATTTCCTTTATAATTAGAGCTCTGATGTCCTATTAAAATATTCCAACCCAATGCTATGAAGTCCTACATTATTTTTAAAGTATTATTTACTTTGAATTTTATACTTAGATCTCTACTCCACCAAAAATTATTTTTATTTACGGTATGAGGCATGAATTACTTTTATTTTTTCCTATATGAGCATCCTAATTACCTTTCCACCTGGAAATCCACCTAGCTAAGTCCCTTACCTCCAAGTATCTGCTCTAATGTGATCTCCTCAATTGGGCCTTCCCTAACCACCCTAATAAAAATTATAACCTCCTTTCACCCCCACAAACACAACTCTAGTCGAAAGCACTTTATTCCCTTATGATAAACCATACAATTTACTGTTGTCTGTCTCTCCATTATAATGTAAGCTCCATAAAGATGAAATTTTTGTTCATTTTTTTACCAATATATCTCAAGTACCTAGATGGTACCTAACCAAAGAGTAGGTGCTTAATCAATATTTGCAAAATAAAATAAAATAAAAATAAATAATAGCAGAAAATACTACATTCAACTTGACACCTGCACTGGTTCATCTGACTATACAGTTCATTTTGTTGGTGGTATCTAATATGTGAAATTTTAAAATATAATGCATTTGAGTATGTGTGTAATTTTTATTACAGCTTTTGATATAATTCAAATATTTTAAGTAAATTGTTAAGCCAATTCTTTAATAAAACATTTTTGAAATCCTGAAGTTGCTCTGTGGAACTGCATTTGCTAGGTTTGTATGGACTAACCATTCACTGAATAAATATTTACAGTGTACTCACTAGGTGCCAAGTACCATGTTAAGCTCTGGGGAACAAGACTGAAGTAGCTATTTCTTCAAAGAACTTGTGGTTTACTAAGAACACAATTTAAAACCATAAAACTAAGGCATTTAAATGTAACTCCGTCTTTTAGGTTTCAGGTTAGATGGCTCTAAAAATATAATGTTTGTTCCAGAGAAGCCTTGAAGGAACCATCAGTAAAAGCTACTTTGAGTTGTGGGATCCGGGCTCTTGACCACATCAGGTCAGGATCTATCCAGGACTTGGTCTAGTGTCTGGGTCAGCCATTAGCTACATGGCTTATAAGCTACATGCCCTGTGAGTGGATCTCATAGTACTTGAAGATGTCTTGCGTGATAAGGTCATAGAAGGAACCCGAGTTTAGAGTCAGAGACTTGTTTTGAGTCTTAGTTCACTTAATTTTTGCATTATTCATTCATTCACCAATTTATATTGAGCAACCATTAGTGTCTAGCTCTGTTCTGTGTACTTTGGATGTGTTAGCTCATTGCATCTGCATCTTTTCATGATGAAGCGGTATTATTATCCCCATGTTTATATGAAGAAACTGACACTCAGAGATGTTAAAAAACTTGCCTGAAGTTACAAAATGCTTAAGTGACAGAGAAATATTTAAGTAGCCTTCATACCCTTTCAGTCTAGCCAGAGATCAAAATCTTGACCTCTTACCTCATTAACTGAATGATTCATTTATTTACTTAGTAGCTGCTTATTGAGTTCCTGCTATGTTCCAGGTATTATGTTAAAAACTAGGATACAGAAGTGAACAAGGATAAGGCTGTTCTTATCTTATCTTTCAAGTGCTGATAGCTAAGCAGTCATTCATATGCGATGTGGTTTTAATTATACTTGGACATTCATCATCACAGGATCATTTTAAACATCAAATAACAAATGGATTTGAAAGCATTTTTATGAGCCACAAAGTTCTCTACAAGGAGGAATTTATTGTAATTATTATTATTTATTCAAGAATCAAATGATTAAATAATGCATTTAATAATATTTCCTTCTTACAATTTGACATTCCTTCTATCATTCTTCTTTGTTCTCTTTCTTTCTCTTTTATCCAAGAAGGGTAAAAAATCATTTACAAGGTGACATGCTATAACCAAGCCCAAGTTATGGGAATTTGAATTTCTAAACTCTACTTCAAAAAGTAATTTAAACAGTAGTTCTCTTAGTTCATTTAAAATACTCTTTAATGTACCAAAGTATTAGATTTGTACATTTCCAAGATGTGTATATTTGCTTTAACCAGTAGATTGCATACACTGACATCATTTTTAAAAGGTGAAACAACAGACAAAAAAACAGTCAGGCAGTTATATCTAGAGTTTTGATTCATTTTTTGCTACCACATTAAAAATGAAAAAAAAAGTGGGGGTATGCCTTTTGGTAAGTTATACAAGTGCATGAATTCTGGAGATAAATGGAAAAACTCTATGATCTTTGGTGAATTGTTTGGCTTTGTGAGGGTTAAGTTTCCTTAACTGTGAGATGAGGATAATAAAGTAAACTACTTATTGGGCTTCTTGTGAAGCTCAAGCGAGTCAATGGAAGTAACTTGCTTATAGCTGCGACTGGTGCCTAGCGAGTGGTTAGTTCATTTCTGCTAAAAAGAAACCTTCAATCTTAAAAAAAAAAAAAATCATTATTGGGTTTAAAAAACCTGGCTGTAGTAAATTCTTTTCTGAGTTTTGATTGTGAAATGTCATTTCTGTTGTTGGGGAAAAAAGAGGAGAGAGAGAGAGAGAAAGAATAGCTACATGTGATTATCCGAAGCTGAAAAGTTAAACAGCAGCCATGAATGCAATGCCCAGTCTTGAAGAGAAGCTTAAAACATAAGTCAGTGTCTGGACACATTTGTTCAATTGTCCTCAGCATTTCCACGTAGATCCTATTATTTCTGCAAATTCCCTCATAATATTGCACTTTTTGTCATGATGAACACAACCTCTCTTATCTCAGAAGTGGGGTTTTCCAGCTGTAGGACTGAGGAAGCTCTATTCTTCTGAATTTCATATGGAAGCCGTGATAAGAGAGACAACACTGCTGTAGTTTAACTAGCTGCTCTGATGAAAAGCTTCTATTGTCAGGTGGTGTAACACTGATTGTTAGTTTTAATCAAAGAGAATCTAATAGCTTAATGAAATCATTGGCATTAGATGTTCCTGGTCCTTTAGCAAGTTGCTGACCATATTATATGAATTTATTTTCACATATTAGAGTAATTACCTTGTAGAGCCCAGTAAACATATTTTATCAGGTTTTCTTATTTGTTTGTTTTGTATTAAAGAAATTCTCAGTTCCTGCTTCATATGCTGTAAATAGCTGCTTGTAAATGAGGGAAATAAGCCCTCCATTGATGTAAGTATTTGGGAGAAGGGTCATACTGTTCCTTCCATTCTTCTATCTTGAGGGGACAATATTTTTTGTTTCCTGACATTTAGCTAATCCTGAGAATTCTTGAGCAAATCACCTTCCATTTTAAAATTTAATTATAAAGTTATTGATTATTGATTGATCACTTTATCAGCTCTCTTGCTTTTTGGCATCTCACAATCCATTCTTAGGATAGTTTTCATAACTCTAAACTATAAATCATTTCTCAATAAACCAGAAACCAACTATTAGTCAAACTATGGGAGATTTTTCAAATTCTAATGTAAGAATTTAAGACCTTAATTTTTAAACTCAATTTAAGTTAACATTTATATTTATTTGCTCCTATAAACATTATACAAACCTTTTGGTTATAGCAAATGGTGGGCAGCTAACATCATAGCTATGTCTTGCAGTATACAATTTAAAGCCTTTGTTAAAAACCTGTCATGTATTGGTCTCTAAGTTAATTAGAGATACATTTTTGTGTGTCATCTGTATGGAAGGGAATGTGTTTTTTTTCATATGTGTTATTATCTTTTCAATAAGATTGTAAGTTCTTTGTAACCAAGAATATGTCACTTATTATTCTTACTGCCTTCCTTCTAAAACTACATGCTTTTTAAATACATGATGATTGTATTAGTTATTTATTGCTGTGTAGCAACTTACCTCAAAATTTGGTAAATTAAAAGAGTTATAATTTTGTACTGTGTCTATAGGTCAGGAATTCAGGAATGTCTTGGCTCTTGATCCGGGCTCAGATTTCTCACAAGGTTGCAGTCAAAAGTATGCTGGGTTCCACTAATCTGAATGCTTCACTGGGACTTAATCTACATCCAAGGTGGCTCACTCATATAACTAGCAAGTTGGCATTGGCTCTTGGTGATAGGTCTCAGTTCTCTCCATGTGAGGGACTCTAGGGCTGTTTAAATATATTCATGGCATGATGGCTATCTTTCCCCAAAAGGGGGGGTTTAAGAGACTAAGTTGGAAGCTTTAATGTCTTATGACTCGGTCTTGGAAAGTATACACTGTTATTTCTGTGACTGGTTATAGCCAGTTCTGATTCAATGTTGTAGAAAACTA
This sequence comes from Taxidea taxus jeffersonii, assembly GCA_003697995.1. Classification (NCBI taxonomy): domain Eukaryota; kingdom Metazoa; phylum Chordata; class Mammalia; order Carnivora; family Mustelidae; genus Taxidea; species Taxidea taxus. The sequence continues at coordinate 14,326 of RCUC01132004.1, read as the reverse complement.
CATAAATGTATAAGTACCAAGAAGTAAAGATCATTAGGGGCCCCACTGAGGGCTAACTACCACACTGATAGACTGAGTTGTCTCAAAGATTTTCATGACAAATGACAACATTTTTACTTAACTCTCACTTAACATCCATTACCACAAAACAATTCAGAGGAAGATATCAGGAAAAAAAAAACTATTATTGTGTTTATTGAAGTACAACTGACATATAGCATTGTGTAAATTTAAATTGTGCAGAATATTGATTGATACATTTACATATTGTACTATATTTGTCACCACAGTGTTAGCTAACACCTCTATCATGTCACCTAACATTCTTTTTGTAGTAAGAACAATTTTAAGGAATTGCAACACTCAGCCATTCATTTTGTTATCTGCAAGAGAAAATTCAACCTATAGTGACTTAAACAAAGGGAAAATTGTTGATTTACATAGAAGGAAAGAGTAGGAATATGGGGGACTTAATCTAGGTACTCAACAATGTTACGGAGGACCTATTATTTTCAGTCTTATTGTAGTGTTTTTACCCTAAACTAGACTTCTTTCATAGTGGCAGAATGGCTGCCAAATTCTCCTAGAACTGTCACTTGTATCCATGTCCATTAGTACAATAGTATTCTGATTGGACCATCACTGTGGCAAAGGGAAAGGGATTATTCTGATTGCATAGGTTATTTAAGACCCACCCAAAAAGCAAGGCTATTACAGGGTGAGTAAAAGGGAAAAAATGTAGGGAACACAATATCTGCTACATGGACAAATATTTATGTTTAGCAGCTCTGAATTGATTTAACCAGATATACATATTCTCCCCAAATGGGAACAATTTATACTATTCTTCTCTCCCTTCTGAAAATCCCAAATAAGCCTCTACAGCACAGGAGTGTCAAAAAGTTAGTGAGATAATGCACATCAATTCCTGAGAATGGATCCTCATAAATGGTAAGCTCAATTAGTGTCAGCTATTTGCATATGGAGATTTTGCTACCATTTCACATGAAAGACAAACAAATTTCAAGTCAAGGTTCAAAGTTTTTGAAACTCTGGGTTACACTGGGAAGTTTCTTGTTATTATCAAGTTTTCACTGGTGGGAACTGGGTTATGTAGAGCAGGGAGTAGGATTTAATGTAGAATATTAGCAAAGAGTAAGCAGTTTGAATTCAAATGGGTTTGGTTTGATTACTATTGTTACCCCTTCTTAGCTATGTGACCTCAAGTAACTTAACCTACCTCTTGTGTCAATTATCTACTTCTGCCTAACAAATTACCCCAAACTTAATGGCTTAAAACAACATGTATCTATTATTTTGCAGTTTCTCTGGATCAGGAATTTGGACATTTTAACTGAGTTCTCTGCTTAGTGTTTCACAAGTCTGCGACAAAGGTTTGAGTTGGAATTGGTTTCCTATGAGATGCTCAACTGGGAAAAGATCTAATTCTAACCTTCTTCAGATTGTTTGCAGTATTTCCTGCAGGTGTAGGATTTATGGCAAGTTGCTTCTTCAAAGTCACAAATAGAGTGAGTCTGTTACCAAGATGGAGTCTTATATAATGTGTTGTAATCATGGGAGTGATTCATCACCTTTGACATATTTTACTAGTTAAAAGCAAGTCACAGATCTTGCTCACACTGAAGAGGAGGGAATTTTACAGGGCATATAGGGCATGGACACCAGGAAGCAGGGAACATGAGTCCACCTTAAAGTCTGTCCACTACAGTCTCTAAGCTTTCATTTCTTCTGTGTAATGGGTATAAATAATACCAACCATGTTCAATAATCATTATAAATCACTTGATGGTGGCTTGAATATTCATACCACCTACTAGTTGCTTATTAGGTGAAGGTAAAAATGACTAATTAGCCAGATTGAGCTATTGAAAATCAGGGCTACTTGAATGTAATTTATCGTCATCACCCCTCCTGCAAACTCCTTACGTTTATTATATTTCTCCTTCCATTCTGTGACACTTTCCAACAGTGTTGTTATTTCTGATGCCATAAATCCATTACTCATGGCATTCTAATTTCAATGGGATGGGCTTAAAATTTATTTCCTCAGAATTAGATTTTCTGTGCTAATAAATATTCTAATAATTTGTGATAATGGGTAAAAGTCAGAGACAATTCTTTCCCCACACTTTTTCCCTTTCTCCACCTCTTCCCACCAAATAGGAAGCATATTTTAATCAGTGACTCATAATGAAATAAACATTTTCTTTTTAGTCAGAATTTAACAATTCACAAAGAGCTCTGACACACTTTACAGGTTAGGAAACTGAGCCTTTGAGAGGCTGAGTAATCCTCTTAACCCTGAATCCTTGACTTACGCAGCTATATTTATCACTCATTTGGACACTCTCAAAAATATGCCCCCAACTGAATTTTAATTGGTGTCTATTGCAGTTATGTTTCTACATTTATTTTAACATTGAAAAAAATAGTCTAATGGAAATTTTGGACCATGAAAGAAAATATCAGGAGGATTCCTGGTAGGTGGGCAACGGACTTAGAGACAAGCTTTCTTGGCAAATCTAATTCATATGTAATAGGCAGCATCATTACGCTGACTCTCAAGCCCAGACCAGTTTGGGTTGTAAGAGAAGCTAATTAGTTTTGTTCATAAGCATAAATAATCTGCATTGAAATTTCTTTACTTAAAAAAAAACTATTAAAAGTATAATGGAGCATTATACTTGCCCATTACATCATAATCAACCATAAACAACCATAAAACTGGACAAAACATATGAATCATTGGATTTGAAGCTTTAGACAACAGACAGCATAAAACAATGATGCCCCCCAAAAGGGAAATTTGTGAGGGGACCCCCATGATTTCCCTGATTCTCTGCCTGGGACAACCCCCCAACTATGGTATAAGGAGCTAGACTCCAAAAAAGAATAATGGTTTCTACTGAGCTGAAGAAGCTAAAGTTTAAGTATGGAGGTCTCAAAGGAGCTGGAATCTGCAAGACAGTACACTGTAGAGAAAGTAGCTCTTTGTGCTAGGCAAGTCCAGAATTCTGTGGAACAGGAATTCTCACACACAGGGTAAGATGACACAGGCTTACAGAGAGCAGCTGCTTTGATGGGTTTGATATGGATTTGATAGCAGAACAGAGATACAATATTTTGAATAAGGCTCTGGCCTAACTAGAAAAGAAAAATTTAGAGGTAGAGCCTACAACATTAGAGAGGCTGAAGAAATGTTTGGCTTTCCAAAGATCTTTCTAACAACACACAAAATCAAGCCTGTATTATTTAAAGATGACCAACTCATAATTGAAAAGTGTATTAGGACAAAAATAAACACATTAAAGGGAAAATGGGAGAATCTGAGTCTACATTATTCATAATGGCCAGTATGTAATAAAAAATAACAAGACATACAAAGAAACAGGAAAACGCAACCCAGAATGCAAAGAAAGACACCAACTAATACTAGAAACCAAATCCAAGTTGCTCTGATATATGAGAGTTAGCCAGAAAATGCTAACAATAATGTGTTCAAAGAATATAAAGAATATATTTTATAAGGATATAAAGTATATTAATATACATTAAGTATAAATGTGTTCAAAGAATAAAATATGCTCAAATAACTAATAGAAAATATGGTCTAAATGCATGAATAGATAGGAAATATCAGCAGAAAATGAAACTATGGAAGAAAATTAAATTCCAGAAAGGAAGAATATAATAACTGAAGTAAAAAATTAACTGACTATCTTAATAGCAAATTGGATATGGCAGAATGCAGAATCAGTAAACTTAAAGACAAATAAATAGAAATTGTGCAATTTGGAAAAGAAAGGGAATAAATGAATAAAATTAAAAGTACAGGGACCTAATGGACAATATTAATTGGTATAATTAACATAGAAGTGGATTACCAGAAGAAGACAGTGACAGTGGTCTGAAAAAAGATTGATGTAAATAATGCCTTAAAATGTCCTAAATATGATGAAAATGACACTGAGGTACAACAGATATGCTAAAATCCAAAGGTAAAGAAAAAATATTTTTTTTTCTTTAAAGCCAGCTAGGAGCAAAGACATATGATATATAGGGGAACAATTATACCAATAATTGCTACCATCTCATAAGAAGTAATAAAGCTCAAGAGACCATGAGTGATACATTTAAAAAGATAAAAACAAACTAAAGAAAAACTCTCTCAATTCCAAATTGAATTAGCAAAAATAAACTTCAAAAATGAGGACGAAATAAAGACATTTTTGGATAAATGTAAGCAAGATTATGTATTACCAGCAGACAAGGAAAATGATACTGCAGGGAGGAAGGAAAGAACAAAAATGGAAAAAAAAATTTTTAATTTTGTTTTCTTTAAATCAGTTCCTTCAAAATTAATGACTATTTAATGTAAAAATAATATGGAAGACAGGGTTAAATTATATGTAGAATTAAAGAAATAACAAAAGTGTACAAGAAAAGGCAAAAGATTTTTCCATTTGTGAAATGGGAACTATGATGTATAAAAAAATAAATTTGTCCATAGTGATGTGAAAAATGATAAATGTGAATAATTAGGTATGATGTGTGAGATGATAATATATTGACTCTGAATAGACTTTGATAAGTTACAGATGGGTATTATAAATGCTACAGCACTACTTACAAATAAAGGAAGGGTAGCTAATAAGTCAATAGAGGGCATAAAATAGAATAATAATATATACCCAATTAATCTAAAAGAAGGTACATAAGAGGAAAGCAAAGAACAAATGAGACAAATAGAAAAATAATTGCAAGAATATAAACTTAAATTGATCATATCTATGACTACATTAAATACAAGTTGTTTAAATGCTGTATTTAAAAGTAAAGGTTGTCAGAAAGGAAGAAAAATAATACAGCTATATTCTGTCTATAAAATATGCACTTTAAATATAAAGATATAAATAGGTTAAAAGTGGCAAGATAGAAAAAGATACACCATGAAAATACTAATCAAAAGAAAGCTATGGTATGTGTATATAGACTTAAGGACAAGAAATATTATTATAGACAAAGAGGGACATTTTACAATGATTAAAGGGGCAATGAATCAGGAAGACACAACAATCCTAAAGATGCATGCATCTAATAATAGAACTTTAAAATTCATGAGGCAGAAATTGGCAGAGGCAAAGGGAGAAATAAACAAATCCATAATAATAGCTGGAAATTTTAACAACCTTCTCTCATTAAAATGAAGCAAGTAGGAAAAATATCAGTAAGGCTACAGAAGGTCTGACCAACACTATCAAACAAAGTAATTGACATTTATAGAGCACTATATTTAACACCACAGGATAAACATTTCTTTCAAATTAACATAGAATGTTCATCAAAATTTAACAAGTAGTGGGCCACAAATGAAGTCAATAAATTTCAAAAATTGGAATCTTTTGGCACTTGATGTTAAACCACAACAGAATTAAATTGAAAACCAATAAAAATAAGATATCAAAAACTCCAAATATTTGGAAATTAAATGACATATTTCTAAATATTCCATGGGTGACAAAAGAAATCAGAAAGAAAATCAGAAAATATTTAAAACTGAATGCTAATGAAAACACATCAAAATTTGTGTGAAGAATCTAAGGAGCACTTAAGAAGGAAATTTGAAGTATTAGATATCTGTATTTGAAGTGAAGAAATTTATAAATCAATTATCTTATTTTTTACCTTGAGAAGTTAGGAAAAAAGAGTAAATTCAACTCATAATAAGTAGATGAAAAAATAATTGAAATCAATGAATTATAATAAGATAATAATAGAGAAGATAAGCAAAGTCAAGAGTTTGTTCTTTGAAAAGATTACTAAAATTGAGAAACACCTGATAAGAATGATCAAACCAAAAAGGGAATAAAATACAAATTAACAAAATCCTAATTTAAAAAGGGAATATCACTACAGATTCTATAGACATTTAAAGGAATTTAAGGAATAGTATGAACAACTTTATGCTATTATTGACAATAACTTCAATGAAATGATCACATGCCTTGAAAAATACTTTTTACCTGAAATGACACAGGATGAAGTAGAAAAATCTGAATAGCACATTATCTATTTAAATTTTTGAAGACATAATAAGAAGTATAACCCTAAGGAAAATTTCAGGTGATTTCTCTGGTATATGCTATGAAACACTTGTATAAATAATAACAATTTTACAACAAAGTCTTTCACAAAAAGGAGGTGGGTCGAATGCTTTCCAACAAATTCTGTGAGACAAACATAACCATAATACCCAAATCTGACAAATACCTTATTAAAAAGAAAAGTGCATGCCAATATCATTCATGGACAGAGAGATAAACTTTCCCAATAAAGTACAATCAAATTTAAAATAGTAATGTATTTTTAAAAAAGATAATACATTATAACCAAGTAGTATTCATCCCAGGAATGCAAGGTTGGTTTAAACATTAAAAAGAAAACCAATCAATATCATTCCCCATGTTAACAGAAAAAAAGAAGAAAAATCACATACTCATATCTACAGATGCAGAAATAACAATTGATAAAATTCAACTCCTATTCACATTTAAAAACCTCAGCCAATTAAGAATAGAAGAAAATTCCCTGGATTTAATAATGAGCACTTAAGAAATTTTAAACTGATATTTTAATGGTACAAACAGGATAATTTCCTCCTTAAGAAAACAAGGCCAAGGTATCTGCTCTACCCTATTCTATTTAATATAATACTTGAGATCTTGCTAACGTAACAAGGAAAAAAAGGCAGCTGACACATAACAGATTGGTAAGGAAGATGTAAACTTGTTTTTACAGATACATGTAGAAAAAGAAAATACTGGGGAATCTTTGGTAATCTAGAAAAAATTTTCTGAAATTGGTAAGTGAATTTAGCAAGATTTAGGATATAAAATTTATAACAACATCAATCACACATCTACTATGTTTTTAAAATAAAATAATGATAACATCAAAATATCTAGAAATGGATATAACAAAACACACAAGAGTAATACACAGATTGACAATAAATTACATAATCATTATTATATTACAGAATTATTCTCCATTACAGAATGGAGAAGGTTACCATATTCATGGATTGGAAGACTGTATTTTACAGATGTCAGTTCTTCCTAAATTAAACGCTAAGTATTATATAAGACCCATCAAAATCCAATGAGCTTTTGAATTTTTTGATAGATATTATTAGGCTGATACTATAATTTTTATCAAGAAGCTAAACTATAATGCTTCTAGGAGAAAATACAGAAGAGAATCTTTTCAACATTGGAGTAGGCAAGGATTTCTTGGATAGTTATGTAAAAAGCACAAACTATAAAACATGGTAAATAAAGCTTAATTTATAGTAAAACCTGCAGCTTTGAGATTAATAATTAAGGGGCATCTGGTTGGCTCAGTTGGTTAAGTAACTGACTCTTGGTTTCAGCTCATGTCATGATCTTGGGGTCCTGAGATCAAGCCCAGCCTTGGGCTCTACGTTCATCACAGAGCCTGCTTAAGATTCTCTCTCTCCCTCTCCTTCTGTTCCTCTCCCTGCTCATGCTCTCTCTCTCTTCCTCCCTCACTCTAAATAGGATAAAATAAATAAATCTCTTGAAGAAATAATAAATAATAATAAATAAATAAATAAATAATAAATAATAAAGAAATAATAAAAATTGGAGGAAAATAATCACTGTGATAATTCTGAAAAAGGAATTTTAACAAGAATATATATAAAAATCTGTATCTTTGGGAAGCAAACTGAAGGTTATGGAAGGAAGGGGTTGGTGTTCGGGTAACTTGATGATGGGCATTAAAGAGGGCAAATGTTGTGATGAGCACTGTGTTTTATACACAATTAATGAGTTGTTGAACACAACATCAAAAACTAATGATGCACTATATGTTGGCTAACTGAACATAATGAACAAAGAATATATAAAAAAAAACTTTGATAATTCAAGAATAAGAGGCTAACAAATCAATTAAAAATGGGTAAAAGACTTGAATGAACACTTCACAAAAGAAGGTATACAAATACCCAATCAACTCATGAAAAGTTGCTGAACATTATTAGGCATCAGAAAATGTGAATTGGTTTAAGATTATGAGATAGTATTTCACATTCATTTGAATGGCTAAAATTTCCAAAAGACAAGGATGTCAAGTGTTAACAAGGATGTAAAGCAAATGGAATTCTCATACTTTGTTAATGAGATGGTAAAACAGTACTGGAAAACTGGAGAACAAATTTTCAACTTTTATAAAACATATGATAAAGTTATTCTGTGACTAATTCCACTCCTAGATATTTATTTAAGAGAATTGAAATGATATGCCCACAAAAAGAATTATAACCATATGTTCACAGTAGTTTTATTCACAGTTGTCAAAATTAGAAATGACTCTAATATTCATTAACAGGTAAATGCAAAAACAAATTGTAGTATGACAATACAATGAAATACTACCCAGAAGTATACAGAAATAAATTACAGATAAAACTACTAACTTCAGGGGTGCCTGGGTGGCTCAGTGGGTTAAAGCCTCTACCTTCGGCTCAGGTCATGATCCCAGGTTCGTGGGATCAAGTCCCGCATCCGTCTCTCTGCTCAGCAGGGAGCCTGCTTCCTCCTCTCTCTCTGCCTGCCTCTCTGCCTACTTGTGATCTCTGTCAAATAAATAAATAAAATATTAAAAAAACCTACTAACTTCAGAAGGGACATAGAGCCACTCTGTCTTATTCTATTGGCCATGCAGGCTGACCTCGTCATATGTGAGGGAGCTACACAGAGCAGGGTGCAGAGTGTGAATATCAGAAGGTCAGGATCATTTTGGAGATTGGCCCACACAGGTATTTTTACAAAGTGATTAGTTATCTGTGGATATCTGGTGGTGAATCGCAGTATAGGGTATTTGAAGTAGGATGGACAAGGTGGGCTGGGAAGAAAAGTTGCAGTCAGTTTACAATAGGAAATTTGACTTGTATGTAGCAGAAATAAAACTGACATTGTCCAAAATAAATTGTAAAGGAGACTCATCTGCAGCAATGAGACTATAAATAATGTTGGATAAAACTATTTCAAAAGGACTTAGCTTTGGAAGCAAGACTAGGAAACACATGGTCCTCTTGTGTCCAAAGGTATCCAACTGGCTTGGCTCATTGCTGTATGTCTGTTGATGTTGATAGATAATTTGCAAATTGTGTTGTCAACACAACATTTAATCTGCTCTGAGCAGCTCATAAACAACACTTTGATTAATTCTTTCAGTCCGTGTCTTCTGGACAAGATTTACAGAGCTCTGCTTATTTGGATGAAAAATAGAGAGAGACAAGCTGTCAGTATAAGGGGAAGGGGGACGGGAGGGTTTCCTTTTCTCTTTTTTGGTGGCATTTAAGAAGTGTTTTTGAGTCAGGATTTTAAATGTTTGGTTCCGCAAGGGAAGGATTTCTTAGGAGAACTCGGCCAATGACATGAGGCAAGGCTCGGTGTCAAAGTGGAATAAGTCAGGGTGGACAAAGGCAGCTTGGCAGTGGAATACTGTAAGAGGGGGACAAGTCAGTCAAGCCTAAGGCAGGCGATGACTTTCTGAATTAGCCAATTAGTTCCAGAACCCTGTTGGACAATTACAACTCAGAGAGCTTGCCATCCATGCTCTCTGTGGAATACAGAAATATTGTATTGAATAGAACTCTGTTCCACAAACACATTTAAAAAAATGATTAGAACTAAAAAAAAAAAAAGATTCTCAGTAACATGAATTATAAAGGTTAATACGCATTATTATTGAACAATTCTTTGTGTGTGTGTACGTGTGTGTGTGTCTGGCGGGGGGAGAGGAAGATGGAAAGAGATTGATCTAATTGTTCTTTTCTTGTATTACTACATGCCAATCCCCCCTCCTCTGCCAGGCCCCCAAATCTGTTTAGTTGAGCGGTTTCTATTAATTTTGGCTTTGAAATAATTTTCCATTGAAGCATGCCTTTTAATCAGCATCTCTCTACCTTTGTTGATTTATCCCAGCCAAGATAAGTGAATAGAGTTCTAAAACAGTGTTTATGGAATATTCTTATATCATTACGAAACATGGTGATCATCCAGCAACTTAGCCATAGAGACCTGGAAATGAATATCATTTGGAATATGGTCCTTTCACAGCAATTATGACACAAGATGTACAGACAGTCTGAAGCTGATAGGGGAAAAAAGATCCAGGAAAATAGCTATCTAATAATTAGAAATGTAAATAACCCAACACCACAATTCCTCCTTGTATTTGTCCCCTTTTATGCCTATCTCCTCTCAAAGGGATAAATATGATTTTTATGAGCTGCATTTTGGAATGCACACATTTCTAGCGATCATGCCAAGTGTTTCTTTTGTTGTTCACATCTGCATCGTTCGATATGATGAAGAGTCAACAAGAAAGTAGATTTGGTTTTATTCCTTTGACAAATAAAGTTCACTTTGGGACACAATTGGGAAAAGACAAACATTACCTCCATACCAGAAAACCAAAGCTGAATTTTCCATTTATGACAGTTATACGTTGTAACTTATATGCAAGGCCCTTGGAAATATTAACCCAGTTTCAGAAATTAGTAATTATATTGACCTTGACATCTGTCCTCATTACCTTGTTCCCAGCTCACACAATTAGTTTAGCTGAGAATGTCATCAAAACCCTGTGTTTTAGATCTATTTCTAGTAAGGAACTCCTTCAAATCATTGCCCCATGAAAATTACAATATTAAGGACACAAAGGTGTACGTGTATGTAATTGCAGTAATTGTGTTGAGAAAGAATTCACGTAAATTTCCTTTAGGGGCTTCATTCTGTTTGATGGCCTTCATGTACTCCCTTAAAACTGAAATGTTTTCAAGGCATTGTTCTACAAAAGATGATCAGAAATTATTGTATATGAAAAGAGAAAGGGTGAAAGAGAACAATCGGAGAGGTTCACATTGTGAAATAAACTTCAGGTTTCTAACTTGATGACAGCAGAGTCTGACTAAAGCCCTGTGATTCCGGAACTCTCTGTGTCCTCTGCTCACTCCCTCTCCTACTCCCCGGACCACAGTTTGTTGGAAGTGTTATTGTTGTATAAGCAATATGCTGACAGAGTCTAAATGTAACACTCCCCTCCTAAAAAATGAGGGAATCACGTACTCATAGAAGAGGAAAATACCTAGTGATTTTTGTTTTCTGAAGATAGCAATGGTTTATTGAGTTTATTTCATGATTATAAAAGCCTAATAATCTATGATAGCTGAAAGCAAATGTGATTTATTAAGGTCTCTCGCAGACAGAAGATAAACCCATAATGTGCAGACAACTTTTTTTAAAGGAGTGTGCTAAAAAACAACAGCCTGCTTACTCGGTAGCTCCAGAAAGTGTTGATTTGAGGATGTGAAATATCAGAGTTGATGAATGGTAGAAGCAAAATTATAACTGTTGTTCTATGGCGAGATAAACTTTCACCTCCGTGAAGAAAATATAGATTACTGAAACTGATTGCAAGCAATCAGTGCTGTATATTCTTCTTCCCTAACTGAGCAATGTTTGAATTTGTGCCTTTCAGACAAATGCATTAATAACATTTAGCCACTAGGTATTTGTGGAGGAAATTGGAAATTGTTTTTAATTTGTTGGTTTGGTGAAGCGATAATATATTGAGCCATAAGGGAGGGGGTAAAAAAAAAAAGAAGCTATTGGTATATGATTTCTATTTGCATATGTAAATATATTAATGCACAAAGAGCCATGTTGTTCTTATGAACTCCCCCACACAAAGAGAAGGGTTAATAGACAGGGAGATTGAAAAACCTGCATGACCACGTTGTGAAATATGGATTTAACACATAACTCATTGGAGGCCCCAATGAGTTATGGGCCTCATTTGCTGCATATTACAGACATTTTTTCCATATTCCTTTTCAACAAGGCATATGGTTTAAATTAGTTTCATATTGGGTTTTCTGAGATCTTTCATGGACTGTTTTCTGCAACAAACTGTAATACTCTTGCTCTTTTAATTTTATACTACGATGCTATTAAGTGTAGTTCTTTAATTACCATGTGAGGCAATGCCTCAGGAACGTATTCTGTAATAGTGACAGTGGAGTATGAGTTTGAATCGAGAATTCCTATTCAGTTGATGAACTTAAAGAAGCTGCAAATTCCTTTTGGATGAAGGCAAAGGGGTAACAGTGTTAGTGCAGAGTGGGGGCAGGGAGCAGTTTGGGAGGAAAACATTCAGAGGAATCTTCAGTTGAGTCAGGAAAGGAGACTAACAATAGGTAACAATATCCTGAAGGGTTAAGAATATTAAAGGACCCCATTTCCCATAACTTAGCTCATAAATCATATTTTCAGGTACTTTACATGATTTATGAGAGGCTGGCTGTCTGCATGATCAGTAAGTTGCATTAAAATGGCAATTGGTACTTCCAAAACAGAGCCTGATGATAAGAATCCAAACCTCAGAGAAGGCAAATCTCAGCACACAAGTCAGCCAAAAGCTGGGGTGGGAAGCGAGGATCTACAGTTCATGTTCCATCTCTAAAATTCAAGATATAAAATCAAAATATTAAGTGGAAGGAACACCTCCCTGGAATAATAACACTTGGGTTTTTGTTTTTTTCTCACCACTGCAAACTTGATTAAATCATTTATTTTCTGTGGGCTTTGGTTGCTTAGTAAAATAAAGGACTCAGGGCCTTCCTATCCTTAAATATGTATTTTGCTTTGCATACATATAAATTATATTTTCTTATTATGTGTATATATTTATATATTATTTATCTGTTTAGATTATTTATCTTTGTATCTATAATAGTATACATTATGTGACATGTATGTACATCTATGTGTATGTATTTGCATACATATATATCAAATCTATCTATCTATATATATCTATACCTACATATGCACATATATGAGTTTTCTATGCATATGTGCATATATAGATATGGTGTTGCCTTAATAATGTGAAAGAAGGGCCACTTGCGTAGCTCAGTTGGCTAAGTGTTGGACTCTTAGTTTCAGCTCAGGTCATGATCTCAGGGTCCTGGGATCAAGCCCCACATTGGGCTCTGTGCTCAGCAGGGAGTCTGCTTGAGATTCTCTCTCTCTGCCCCTTCCCTCACGCACATTATCTTACTGTATCTCTCTAAAATAAATAAATAAAATCTTAAAAAATTGTTGAGGGAGCAGAAGCAAATATATACATATTTATGTATGCATACATATGTATGAAATAATGTACATGTTAGGAGAACTGGTCACTTTTTTTTTTTTTTTTAGGATACTGCAAACTTAGATTTATTTATTTTTTTTTAATTTAAGCTTTATTTAAACATATAATGTAACCCCACCACCCTCTCCCAGCCCCTCTCCCCCCCACCCCCCTCAGTTTGTTTTATGACATTAAGAGTCTCTTTTGGTTTGTGGAGAACTGGTCACTTATAGAGCACCAGCAACTTATGAGTTCTTGTTACCTTGTATAGCCTATTATTCTTGATTTCATAAACGCTGACTCCTAGAAATGTTAAACTTATGAATGGTCTTATAAAGTATAATCGAACATTCCATTCCATGTTAGAGTTGTGTAAAGGTACTATGTTTTTCTTTAAAGGTAAAAATTTATAGGAAATTGCTGCTTGACATTATCAAGGGCAAATGGAAGATCAAAAAATTTGTAAAGTGTGTCTTGTTACTTTGTGTTAGTGAGAATAAATTCCATTTTAAGAGCAAATTAAAATTCAGAGTTTTATTATTAGACCTTTATTCTAATGCAAATCACCCAAATTTGGGTTTTATAGTGGAGGACTCTTAAGTATTCTGAAGCCTCCTTAGCAGGAGCAAATTCAGTATAGATTGATCTCTTTGCAAAAGACCCTGTAACTCATTAGATTATGTCAAAGTTGTGTTTTCCTGAACACACCAGACATGAGTCAGACTCATTGGGTCACAAATAGGCTGAGAAATAGAACATTTATGAGCCCAGAATTATTTGACACATTGGAATTACAAAACCTGAACCCTAGAATTACCTAGAATTATGAAACCTGAACTTTTTATTAACAGAAATTTAGATACAGGTTTACTCTAATAAGCTGTTGATTGTTCTTGTATGTCAAGAAAGCTGGGGACCTCTGGTGCTTGTGCTTATTAGCTATAGTCATTACCCCTACCTCAAGCTCTTAATCAGCTACTTTAGGTCAGCATTTCTTCAGATTTGGTCATTTGGGCTTGAATTAGTCAGTTTATGCTGCTATAACAAAAACACCATAGTCTGGGTGGCTTTGGCA